>CALNXI010002145.1:54179-57061 GCA_942486025.1 Porites evermanni
ACGTGAGGGTAAAATAGCCGTGATGAGGACATCCGTAATAAATATGATGGCTCTCAACAAGGCTCGCCCCCAAATCGCCTATTTTTTTGAGGACACTCGATAAACAAGTAAAAGTCTTAGATGGTAAGAGTTGATAAGGAGACACTGTTTTATCCCTTTAATACAAACACAGAAAAGATTAAAGTTTTGTTCACTTACCTGAAACCACCCTCAAGAAAAGTTCTACTTAAAAGATCTTCGCCAACATATATTCAGGGTTATATTTTCTTAAATATTGCCTAGTAACAGTAGTGTTTCCTTGAAAGCACCGAAACAATTTCCGAGAAACGTGAAAGGGATCATAGAAGATTAACATTGAAAGGGATTCCTCCTTCAGATTTAAACATCTATCATTCAACTAAAAATGCAGCCAAGTCTTGGTTACACGCCAGCAGGTGCAAACAACCGGATCGATTTCCGTGAAATCTGCCTAAACAAGCTATTTCTGCCATTGTTACTTTCCCGGAATTTCTCGGAGACTTTGACCGAGAAGGGAAGAAGCCACGCAGAAGAAGAAGCCACGCAGGTGAAATGAACCAGACAGAATTCCGAGAAAACTGCTCATGTTACATCCACTCTGATTGTATTGGATTTTCCCGGAAAGCTGCACTTGCAGCGTACTGAGGACGTGGAGTCGATTTAGTGTTATTTCTTGGTGAATCAGCGAAAAGGAAGTTATTTTTAAAAAGGTATGTCAAAGGTATTATTTATAATTTATATAAAGTGACCGACGGCTCGTTTAGTTGAATTGCGTTCAATTCTGTCGCTTCGCTAAGCCTGAATGTATGCGCTGATCGTAATGTACTCCGAGAAACCTGTCGTTTTGAGTGACGATTTCTGCCAAGTCAGTTGCTATATTGTAGGGAAGGGTCGCAAATTACCCTGTATTGAATCAAAGAACGAGAAACATGAGCAAAATATTGGAAAGTTGAGAAGTTAAAATTTTAAGACGAAGTCTATTTTTGGCAAATACAATGTATTTTGTATGCGGTTTTCGACAAAGGCAGACTGCAGACTAGCAGACTGAAACGGGGTTAACATTATTGTGAAATACTTTAACAGATTCCCTATCCCTAAAACTTAAAGTCTTCTAGAAGCCTAGTTTAGGTATAGGGCATCTGTTAAAGCATTTCATAACAATGTTTACCTGCCAGGCTGCAGTCTGCGTTTGTTGCTCAGCGATTTCTATGCGTAAGAATCGCTTCGTTGATATTAAACGGTAACTCAAAGGTTTCGACGCCTATCTTTCCTTTCAGTCAACCGTTCCGTTTGTATGATAAGCAGTCATTTTCTTTTTGCCTCATGCACTCTGTGCTTTTGAAAGGGACTATTTGCAAATGTATTGGTCGATCTAGTTATATTACTTCCTTTTACGCGCGTGACGTCGATTAATTGCTCGGTTCTTGCAGTGAAAAATGTGGCTGAAGCGAAGTTTTAAAGAAACTCGGTAATTAACCGAGAATTTTTAGGAGCTGATGTTTTTTTTTTTCCTGTAAATGTGTACAATTTCGGATATATTTTCTGAGATTTTTCGATCCTAGGGGCCTTTTTCTCGGAGGTTCCGATAATATACCAGCCCAGAAAGATGTGTTGTTTACATTTTAGTAAAGGTCTAGCTTTCAATAGATTTTTGTAGACATTTTTAGGAAACAAAAAACCGGTTCAAAAATGGGTTGGTTTGTTAGCCAGGACCTGCGCTTTAATTCTTTTAAATATTACGATATTCGTTATTTCATTCCCACAGTTTAAACTCTTTTCAAATACAAAACTGTTAATTACGTAATCTTTTGATTGCAATAGCGCTGAAAAAGATGACGTCACAAAAAAGAAAAGAAAAGTCAAGCGATCCTCAAATGCTTTATAGATCTCAGGTATAGCGTTTGGTTTACGCTGGGCTCAGAGGGCGAAACCATGTTTTGTGACACTTAGAATTTTTTTCAGCTCGAATGCCGGTCAAAGTTTTCAAAACACTAAATGACCGGCAGTCCTATTATTCAGTACATTTCGCTTGACTTTTCTTAATCGACATATGATAGTTTGGTTTAGCTGGATTATTTCGATTTGTGAAATTTACGGAGAATATAGGACTGAGGGTCATTTAGTGTTTTGAAAACCTTAACCAGCAGTCGAGCTGAAAAAAGTTCCAGTAACTGTCATAAAACATGGTTTCGTCTTCTGAGCCCAGCGTAAATCAATCGCTATACTTGAGATCTAGCATTTCAGGATCGCTTGATTTTTCGTAACCGACATGATAATTTAGATTAGCTGGTATTTTTCGATTTTGTGAAGTTTACTGAGAATATAGGACTGCCGGTCATGTAATGTTTTGAAAACCTTGACCGGCAGTCGAGCTGAAAAAAGTAACCATGGTTTTGTCTAAACGCTATTCTTGAGATCTATAAAGCATTTCAGGATCGCTTGACTTTTCTTAATCGACATATGATAGTTTGGTTTTTCGATTTGTGAAATTTACTGAAAAGACAGGACTGCTGGCCATTTAGTATTTTGAAAACCTTGACCGGTTACCGGCCATATAGCCACAGCGAAATCAAAATATGGATCAATCAAGTGAAAGTTTGAAGCTGGGAAAATTAATTCAATACTGGACAAGGTTGGCAAAGTCAGTAATCAATCATGTCAATCGTCCTCATCGCTCTCGATAACAATTCGACGCTTCCTTTCATTCTCGACAATTCACAATACCGTGGAATATTGTGCACCCGCTGATGGATCCTATGATTGCACCTGTAAAAGCTGGAGCGGTGGAATAAGTAACGGACCGCTTGACTAATGTTGTCTCTTGCTCGGAAACCGAAGTAAGCTTCTTTGAAACACAACTGGAT
>CALNXI010002145.1:62814-70314 GCA_942486025.1 Porites evermanni
TTTTTACTTAGGAAAGGGATATCA
This sequence comes from Porites evermanni, assembly GCA_942486025.1. Classification (NCBI taxonomy): domain Eukaryota; kingdom Metazoa; phylum Cnidaria; class Anthozoa; order Scleractinia; family Poritidae; genus Porites; species Porites evermanni. Next base: position 62,839 of record CALNXI010002145.1, read on the forward strand.
ACAAGTTTATGGGTCTTGACTTTTTTTTATCACAATGAGTGAACAGAGTAAGTAAGAAAAATTCCTGAGAAAAATTGGTTATCGTTGTAGCTTGGAAAAGGGTACTTTTGGCTGTTTTTCCTGTCGCCGCTGCTGATCCTCATAGATTTTTCCTGACTTTTATGATTTTTTTCTCCTGTAGTGATGGAAGAAGATGATGATTCAGATTTTAACGTGATAAAGCCAACCCTCTTGCAACAGTTGAAGACCATTCTTGATCAATACCCTGATGATGGGCAGATACTGAAGGTAAGACTTGTTTAAGTTAATACAGACACCAAGGGGACATTTCATAGGAAGAATAAGAATGTAAATGCAAGCAAGGAAGTATGTCTGTTATTCGGAATACGGACGAAAGGCGAAGTTGCAGCCGATTTTTTTTGCGGCAAAGATTCACATGGTCCTTTTTTATTGGTTTTGGTTTTTGGTTTTGTTTTGTTGTTTTCTCGTTGGGAGTGATATCGAAGCTAGGTTTGCAAAGTTGCAGTCGATATGTTTCCATGTCGTACTTTCCGACTATTTTCGCAGGATATGTTATGGTTGTGCATGGGTTCTATGCCGAATAACCTCCACGCTATGTTTGCTATTTTGAAACTGCAACACTTAATGGATAGAAGCATCACCCAAGTTACATTTACTTCAAGGCCGCGCACTAGCCAATCTTTGTATTAAGCTAAGCTATATTCATCGAAAAAGGTGTAGACATGTAGTTCGAGTTTGTTCGATCCCAATCAAAGTAAAATATAGGGAACATAAAAAATTTTCTCATAAGAGTGATACCGTTTCTTTTCGTGCGAGTGTTCGTTTTTTTTTTTTTATTTACTCAGTTTCATTAAATTTTTATTTATTAAAGTTAATTTCACCATTGTTTAAGAACAGTATATGAAGTAAAAATGAAGGAAAAAACAAAATAATTTACAAGTACCTTAGACTAATTGTAGACAAAAGGGGAACAGGGAGAAGGAATGCCGGAAATATCGATGTTGCAAAATGCCTTGTCACTAGCTGTGTGGAGTTTGAGACAATTAAGACTCAATTAAACCCTGTTTAATATGTTTTTAGTGAAAATTATTAGTAATAAAACTATTCTGTTGAGAAACCCAATAAAGTGCAGTTCTCCGGTGAAACAATTTGCCTGACTGATAATCAAAATACTACTAGGATCCAAAGTTAATGTTAGAGAGTGTGGCGTTCCATTTTACGTGCTGTACTGTAATTTAGTAGCTCAAAGGTAAACGAACCAGTTATTTGATAAGTCAACAATGATTGTCTTAATAGGAGCTTATTCAAAACGCTGAAGATGCAGGTGCAACTGAAGTTAAGTTCCTTTATGACAAAAACAGCGACTCAGCACAGAAACTCTATAACACAAGTCTGGCAAAGTTTCAAGTAAGTTTCACAATCATAATTTGACACTGGTGTAAAATAAGGTTGCTCTAATCAGTTGTAACCTTGCGTGCTGGCAGGGGGTGTTGTAAACATCGAGTTTCGTGATGAGAAAGACAGAGTGGGATTAACAGGTTAACGTGGGAGAGGGGTAGGGCGATTTCGTTACCTATTTTTTTTAGTGGTGAACAGAGGGAATATTATATACTGTATTCCAAATGTTAGTTAATTTCTTTCCACCATGTCAATTGGCCCTCTTTCCAAGTTGTTTTTAATTCTATAGATGCGATCGAGGCAAAGAGGGCCAACTAATATTTATAGAAACTTTTTCTTTGAAAACAGGGTCCAGCGCTGTATGCCTATAACGATGCCCAGTTCACCAAAGACGATTGGGAAGGTATCAGAAAGATATATGACAGCAATAAAGTTAAAGATCCTATGAAAGTTGGTCGGTTTGGCCTGGGATTTAAGTCAGTATTTCACTTGACAGGTAGGCGAACCACGATTAACGCATGTGGAGAAACCGAGGACTGAGAACATCCTCCGTTCGCAAGAGCATTACGGGGGCTATGTTACGAGGATATTGCGGTTTCAGGTCAATTCTGTGCTGAAAGCATGACTTAGTGCTTTAACCTATACACAAAATGCTCGTTTCGCGTTGCGAAGAAGATATCAAGCAAAATTCAGGGAATCATAGAGCACTTACCATAATATTTTCCTTTAGTAATTTTTGCAGTCATAGCATCAAAACTAGGCTGGCCCAACTTTTTCTTGTTTCAATCCACATGCATCCATCTTTGCAATCCTCTGTCGGGGTTAGAAAAAAATTTTACACTTCACTTTTCCAATGGACAAGTGAGGTTCTAATTGTACTTGTCCAAAGCTCAGGTCTTATTGTCACTGCATGTCAAGTTAAATCAAATTAAAGTTCTAATGAGGCATGGAACTCAGATAAAACATACAGCATTTTAATTGTCAATAAAGTACTCCTACAAGTAATTGTATGCTTATATACTGTGTTTTCGTTTGCATCATGTACTACCCGGTAGGGGAAGGTTTCTTCCCAAGAAATCTGAAACTCTCGAACTCATACCGTTGGGCTGTCACAACTATGTTTCTTCTCAATCACGCCAGTGTTTTCTGCGGAAGAATTTCCTTTCCTCTTCAGCTGCTTCACTGATACGCCAAAATAGCCCCTACGAGCTAATAGTTACCAAGAGGGTCTATTATAGATGCAAAAGTCGACCCCCCAAGATTCCTAGGCCCCTTTCAGTGCGCAATGAACTAAAATTTCGGATCGTAAGTCACCTGCATCAGTGCTGCTCTCTTTTCATTTCTAATGCACCTATCAATGTAATGCCGGCGTGGGGGGAGGCAGGGCATGGGGTGGGGATGTGATTTTTTTCAAAAATTTGCAATCAAATTCCCTGCCCACGGGCAAATCATTCCAGTCAAATGCAACCAAATTTCTCCACCCCCGGCTGCACATTGCTGTCAATCCCAAGGCAGAACCCAAGAAAGGCACAATAAAAATATCTCCAAATAAAACTCTGCTATCTTTTATAAACGTTGCTGCATCACCTAAGATAAATGTTCCTGTTACAGCTGCAATTATACGTTTTAACCATAATCCGTGTTACACTGCGTAGAATACATAAACGTTTAGAGAAAGTCCACATTTTGTAAGTTTAAATACACCGTTCTTAGTAAAGGGCACAAAGAAAGTCAGTTTTATAAGTTTACAGTGATTGTAGCGAATGAGCCACACACTAATCAATTGTACTTGCAAAAATCGACTTGGTTTCTTTTTACTTCCGTTTACTTTGATACCACAGTATTTTAAGAGGTTCAATTGATAAAAAAAACCGCTAAAACTAACGAAATTTGAAGACAAAACAGTGAAATCCACTCAGCCTTCGGTTGTTCTCATTGGCCTCCATGACTTCATCTTTTCAAACCTTACGGCGCATGCGTGAAGCGTGGAAGCGGGAAACATATGTTCGGTCTCAGTCAGAAAGATTCAAATATCCCCCCCCCCTGGGAGAACAAGATCAGTCAAATGCCCTACCCCAGGGCCAACAAAGACAATCAAATCCCCACCCCATGCCCTGCCCCGCCACCCCCCGACGGCTTTACATTGATAGGTGCATAACTTGTAAGTTGCTTTCACCAAAAGCGATCTGTTTTACTCTTGTGAAAACCTGGCTGTATACTTTATGCTTGGCTAAAACATGTTGAAAGCACCGTTTGATTTAATTTTTAATTTTTAATTTTTTAAGGATGATGACCTACTTGTCCACTGATAAAAACCACTTGCCCCAGACAGGTGGTTTTGATCAGTGACCCCGTTTTTGTCGCACCCTGGCTGTAACAGAATGCCTAAATACAGTCCTAAATAACAAAACTAGATCATTTTTTTGGATTTCAATTGATGCGAAAAACGTTTTAGCATAAAACGTGGCATGGCCCCTTTTCTAAATATAAGGGGCCATTTTCCAAATGATTTTAGTGTAGCTGGGATAAAACAAAATAACAAAACAAAACCAAAAACCTTTGCCAAATCCGGGTTTTCGATTATATAGCAATTATTGTAGAAACTCAGAGAAGGTACAGTTTTCAGTGTAAGATTTTCAAATCTTGTCAATTGCTCGTTTTCGTTGTTTTCTCCTAATGAAATTATAAATTAGTTTGAGCAATATTAGGCCAAATAGTTTTGGGATAACAGTATGGTAGTCATAATAGCTTAAAGTTCTGTGTGATTCTACTTGCGCAATCAATCCTCGGCCACGCTTGTAAATTAGCCTACTGGTTCGTCTCTTGTCAGTTCTGATTCTAAACCTTGTTATGTTACACTTAGAGTAAGCTTTTTTAGGGGGGCTGTCCTCATAGAAATGTTGACCATTATCTGAGTCATCTCTTCTCCAAACTGAAAATTCTGAAGAAGCCGCCGGTTGATCTTGTTGTTAGTCACTGTAAAACAATCTGCCTCCACCTTGAAAGCAGAAACGATAAAGAAAACGCATCAAGCGAACAGTTTTCTGCGATAACGCGGGTCATGGAAAGTGTATACATATTTCTACAGGCGAACGCGATCGACGATCTTGGAGCAAAGATCACGCTTCAAACTACTCGTTGTATTTTGATTGAAAAGGGCAAGAGATTCATTATACCAAGTCAAGCAGTCCTTGATCTGTACGAAAAGGATGAGATAAAACCGTTCCTTTATGGAGTGCCGCCAGAATTTGGCAAGTTTCGAGAACTGTTTGAGTTCCTTGGATGTTCCGGGCCAAGTATGCAAGACCCACCCACTACGCCATGTTCCTCGAGATGTTGCAGAAGGGTTGTCAGGATAGCAGACATAATCCAAATGAAGTTCGCATATGCTCTAAGGCTGTAAAAGGGTTTTTCGATACGTTGCAGGAAGAAGAGGAGAACATCTCTTTACTTTCTAAATTGTACTTACCAGCCATGCCCCTGGGATGTGCTTGTCTAAATACGTTTCCCAGTATCATCCCTGTTACTCTCCACCAAGCAACAGATCTTATATTTGATGATTCTCTTGTATTTGATGATTGAGGTAAGTAATGAGGACGCAGATCTCCTGACGAAGAAGTACAAAATCAACATTGGACACGACAAAGAACCAGTGGTAGTTAAATCTAACAAACTGTATCAATTCCACTGCTTAAATGACATATTTGAACAGCAACTAAATTGTTGCCAAAACAGACAAGAGGTCCTAAATGAAGTCACTGATGTACTAAGGAAATCATGGGAACTACCACAAGAGGAACAGCTCCAAATTATCAAGCGTCTTTGTCTACGGTGGCATCCAGAGAAGAATTTAGGCAGCGAGGAATTCTAAAGAGCAGTTCTCCAGCACATTAGGAACGAAGTTTCACGGCTTGGAGGTTCTTGCGACGACTTATTTGCTTTTTGTGAAGCACGTGCAAGGGAACATGGCTCACAGCGGAAAAGGATACAAAGAACGGTTTTCTGAGAGGTTCGGTTCCTAGGGGTCCTCATCTAGTCACAGATCAAGGAAAAGTGTTCCTCCAAGCCTTTGCGAAAGGAATCCCCAACCTGAAGAAGCCAAGCGATGGTTTTGACAAGCTGAAGCTGACCTCGAGGCTGGTGCAAATGAACTTGCCTTTACCAGCCCTTCCTTTGAGTGGGCATGCTTTAAATGCCATCAGGTAAGACTGAGTCCGTGACCTATATTTCCAAGTTGATGTATACCTTCAGTTTGTAAGTAGCGATAGAAACTGAAGGCACTGCGCTAGAAGTAATTATTATGGGTTCAGCATTTGAATCCGCACTTTGGTCTTTTTATGCCTTTCGTATTCATTGTAACAATTGGATCCGCTGATTAAAATTCATGAATGATAAGACAGTTGGTTTTCCTGAATAAAGATAATAAGTACCTTTTCCACACCAATGAAGGGATTTCTCTTTACCAGTGGGCAGCCTCCTGCTGCATGTCCACTAGGTGTATACTCGTTTCTTTTCACGTGTTTATAACTGTCCTCGTCCCCCAACAGTGCTTAGCTACCTGTTTTGTAGCAAACGAAACAACAGACCTGTCCATAGTAGCCCGTTTATAAGTACCGCATATTAAAAGCAAAAAAAAAAAGCAAAGGGAAATGATTTTCTGTATGAGACCACAGTTTAGCTGGAAGAGAGGTGATGTGATCATTCGAAAAGCTATATGATTCTAAAATTTTTCTTTCTATTTACTCTTTTCTTGCATTTTTTATGTAGGTGTACATGTCTTGGCTTAATGGAACAAAACACCAGATATAGTTTTGAAACAGAGTTTTATTTAGCCTGTGTACAGACGTCCCCCATCCCTCAGGAAAAATCGGGAGAGGAGACGGCTGTGAATCGCCGACGATAATCGTGTTCCCGTTTCCCGGGAATGTTGGGGACAGCCTCTTATTGGTTGTAATGTTAATGCCATGACGCAAATAATTTCCGGTGCTGTGATTGGTGAATGAACCTCAGAATAGATTCCCCAGGGAAAAGTTGAGCCTCTGAGAACATTCACATTTATTTACCGGTATCTATATTTCGGCTCTCTCGAAAAGGCATGAGAAGTTAAGACCACCGATGCTTGCTGCACCGGTTGCGGTATTGTAAATAAAAGAGAAGGCATACAAAATCCAACGTTTACAGCCAAGACAGGTCAAACTTACCCCAAAAAGATTCTATTAATGAATTGATTATTTGAAAAAATGAATCCGTTAGTCGTTCCCGTAACTGGTGTCAAATTTAAATCGGCATTCCTGTATGCGCAATGAGCAGTGAAGATTTTAAGAGAACTTCTCTGCATTTGGTCAGATTAAAAATCTTTGAATTGATTAAATGTCTTAGAAGACATTTACATCAAATTCAGGGAAATTGAGCTGGTAGAAATTTCGTAACTAAATCGCGTGTGAATTCACAGCTCATTACGCATGCAAGAATGCACAGAGAGATGAACCTGAAATCTACAACTACCAACGGTTCAACTTTCGAATAATAAATACATTAATGGCATCTTGGAGGTACGCTTGACCTGGCTTAACTGTAATCAGAGATCTTATATCTGGATTTTGGGTGGACATTGCGTGAAGATGTTCGGCTAGCCTGTGCACAGACGCCAGAGCTATTTTTCGACCTACATGTGCCTTTTCAACTGTCAGCGAAAGAACAAAAATATAACGTATGCAAATGTATACCGAAACACGATTAACGACGGCGATTCACAGACGTCTCCTCTCCCGATTTTTCCTGAGGGAGGGGGGACGTCTGTACACAGGCTAATTTTTATTAAAACCTAAGAAACACGAAATGGATAGTAGAATATAGTATACCGGACATATTATAAGCATGCACCTAGTCTTCATATTGGAGAATGGGTTTTTCACAAACAAACGATTGGGCAAGGCTTTTCGCTTATTACTTATGGCTAGCTCTGTCCATTATAACCAATCACATTGTTTAGGGATGGTAGAATCACTCTTCATTGCTCGCTTTGACTTAAGCTACTAACATTTTTGGTTAGAACCG
>CALNXI010002145.1:75314-86867 GCA_942486025.1 Porites evermanni
GAATAGACTTTTAATTGTTAGCGCTTTCCTCAGTACTGTATGAGGTTTTTTTCCTCGCATCTACTGAAAGACCGTGCAACAAAATTCAGGCAATCTTGTAGACAAACTTCCTTGGGACAGTCATGCAATGTTCGTAATTATATGTAATTTTTAGGATGCTTTCCTAAAGCAGCGCTACTTTTTTCTTCAAAATTCCTGGTAGTTCCTCCTTCCCGACCCGATACAATGTCGAAACGCCTCGAAATTGTGGCTATAAGGGTTCACCCTTGACTTTGGTCCATGATTAAAGAATGGTCACAAAATACTACGACATACTATCAACACATACCTGCCGGGCTTGTAAATACTTTGTCCTTGGCAAACGGTTGCAAGTAGGTAAATGTTGGGTTTGTGGAACTTTTAGTTACTTGTGTTAGTGGAACATTAATCCCAGACAACTATATATAGTGACCTATTTATAGTAAAATGATGACATCCAAATCTTGCTGTTTTATCCTAGACAAAATTAAACATTAATAAGACAGCAAAACAAGTCACTTCTGTCTTTGCTGTCTTATACCATTGTTGCTTTATATATAATGAAGCTAGTCAAAAGGGACTACAACAGTTTCTTTCGTTTCTTTCGTCTTCGTCAGTGCAACAGAGGCCAACACTAAACAATCCATCTGCACTTGCAATTGCTTTAATTTAAGATGGAAGCTGTGTTTGTTACAACCTAACTTATTAACTGTATCTCTTGTTTCTTCAGAAAAAGACGAGAAAATTTAAAAAGGACCAAGGCCATATTTAGACGTTTAGCTGACTCGGCCCCGTCGTCTCTCAGTCTCCTGTCAACGAGAGAGTTAATGGGAACGCGAGGAATGATAGGAAAATGAACCTGAATAGAAACCACGTTTATACTATGTTGACGCAGTTCCCGATTACAAATAACATATTCAGCTACCGATGCACTTTTCGATCGCGACGCTTATATGCAAAGGGGAAATTTACATTCAAAAATCTTGCTACTATTGTTTCGTATATTTACTTTTATCTCGGATGTGAGATGTGATAATTGTGTTTACTTCAATTCCTTGTTTTCATGGCAAGTTTAATTCAGTTCCACTTTCCTTTCAGTCAGTTGTAATAGATTTCAAAGGACTAACTCTTACTTTGCTGTAACGCTTAAAGGCGTTTGCGGGCATATCTGCCTATACTTTCCAATTGCCCGCTCAGTGGGTGTTCATGAAAACTCAGACCTCGAAGATTCAGAGGTCAATTAGTTTTAAAAAAGACAGTTTACATCATTGCAATTTGACTTGATGTTTATTGAACGATTGATCAACTAGATCTTTTCCGCGGATGAGATTGTAACCTTTCTGAGAAATCGTTGCATGCTTGAAACAGTTCGAAGTCTTAAATGCTTTTCGTCCTAGGCCAACGAAGCTTGATTAGAAATAAAACGCAAACTGCGGTGACAAACATGAAGCTAAACAAGCGCATAGCCAAAACAAGAATTTCGGTCACTAACTTAACGTTTCGTTTTCGTAACGTTTGGTGACTTAACGTTTCTGAACGTTTCAAGTCGTTGTCAAGTAACAATAGCACATCAGCTCTTGCCGATGACGCAAACTCAACTAGTCACAACTTAAAATGTGACCACTTTGAGATTCTAGCCACTGGAAGGTCTGACCTACATTGTACCATAAAAGAAACTCTTTTTATTCGTGATTTTTAGCCATTCTTAAATGAATACGTTAGCAGCGAAAAGTTGTATCTTTACTAATTAGTTTAGCTAATTAGTTAGCTGAGCTTTCATAAGCTAAGGCTCTGGAGCTATCCGGACTTTTAACACTGTATGATAGAAGAGAGGCAATTGCGGCAAAGTTGTTCGATGAAATATGTGCTAATCAATCTCACAATCTCCACAAACTACTTCCAAGTAAATACCAGCCAAGCTACTCTCTGAGAGAACAAATAACATTTATTCGTCTAACCTGAGATCAGGCCCAATTTGAGCGGTTCTCATACATTCTCTCTAACGGCCACCACTGAAATTGGGCCTGATACAAACTATTACAAGTTTGTGCTCGTTACGGCCAGATTTTGGCCGTAACGCTGATTGGCTGTTAGAACAATGCCACAAGATCTGATTGGCTGTCGGAAACGCCGGAAGTTGAAAGCGCTTATTTTTCGCGTGGTTGTTTTCGTGAATGATCCGTCGTCTTTGGAGAGAAGGATCGATTTTGCTGTCTTTTTTATTGTTTTATGGTCTTATGGTAGGAAAATATGCCTTAATATGTGCCATGGAAATTCAGAAAATTCATGTGGTTGTTCATATCTTCTCAGGATTTGCTTTATTTACGGAAAGTGAGTGTATCGCGGAGTTGAACCCCTCTGCAAGTTGTTGACCGCTAACAAGGTGCATTTTGATTAACAGATAAAAGCTATTTTTTAAGTCAGCCAGTCTGAATTTTTCCCACGCGTGAAAAATTTGCATACTAGAAAAACAAGCAACGGAAGTAATTCTGATTGGCTGATTCGGCAAATGTCAATCAATCAAAAAAGTGGGCGGCAGACATTTCGTTAAAGGTTTGTATCAGGCTCTCTTTTCGTTTCGCCTGGCCCGCCGGAATGTAATTTTCAAAGCGAAACGAAAATAGAGCCTGATCTCAGGTTATTATTCGTCCAATTTGTGAAGCTGAAAGATGTAAGAATAGTTTTCTTTTAAGTTATGTTAACAGTGGTTGAGAACTAGATATAACCCTACTTCCTATTGAAAACAGGAACTTGACGCACGCTTTTGAATTTGTGATTTTATAACAATTTTAAAATCGTTAACTGTGTTGGATCATCTTTCTTTTATAAGTTGTAAAGCGCTTAATTAGTTGTAGTTTAGCACAGTTGTAAATTATTGCACTTGTAATCCTCATCGCAATTCAGCTCTTGGCAGCAAGTTTTCAAGTTTAATAAACTATCTATCTATCTATCTATCTATCTATCTATCTATCTATCTATCTATCTATCTATCTATCTATCTAGTTTTAAAAAGTGTATGTTTTACATGCATGCATAGTGTGATAGTTTCTTTTTGTTTTACTTTTTTCTTTATTTAGTTGCGGTATTGTATTACCTCCTTTGTTTTTGTCAATATTATCTCATTAGCTACTCAATTACTGTTATTGTATATTTCAAAATTTTAAACTTACGGTTAATTGTATGTTGAGGCATACGAAAAGTTAAGTCAGTGAATGAAATTTAGCTATACGCTTGTTTAGCTTCATGCTCGCACCGCAGTTTGCGTTTTATTTCTAATGAGGTTCGAAGTCTACTTCATGAAACTGAGCTCCTGTAGAGGAAAATTGAATTTCTCACCCCATATAAGGGAATCCAAGAGAGTCTTGGATTCTAGATTCCACGCCGTGGATTCCGGAATCCAATTACTGGATTCCAGATCTTTTTCAGTAAAGCTTCCTACAGCTGTTTTCCGGAATCCAAGTCCCGGGATTCCGGATTCCACATGCCAAAAAATTTTCGGGATTCCGTTACATAGGGCAAAATTTTTAGGACACTCAGATGATGTTGTCAAGTGTGATTCCTGCTTCACCACTATAAATGACACCTTGAAATCCTCAGCAGATTTCTCATCAGTCATCAACAGCAAGCGAGAGATCCTTTATAGAAATGCTCTAAAAAAAACTTTAAGAAGCCTCAAATAAGCTGGCAGCAACCCTAATAAACCTGAAAAGGAGGTTTCCATCTCGCATTGGGAAGATCGACAATCGCAGACAAAAAAAGAGAACAAAAGAAAGGTGAAAAAAATTAAAGGAGAAGCGTTTATAACAGAGGGCATACTTGCTTCTCGAAAAACTCACCTTAAGAGAAGTAGCTGGAGAGGTGTTTTATGCAATCAAAACTAACAACAGTTTTACAAGCATTGCAACCATCAATGCTGAGTTAACCGGGAAATTGGCCAGGCGTCTTCATCAGGTCCTTCTGCTATGGCTGCTTGAAAAAGGCGTTAGTAATAAAACATTACGCGTACCTTGCAGGTGGTAGTAGAAGCTCGAACGAGGACTCTGCTGATAAATCGGACGAAGAGGATATCCAAGAATTAGCAGAGGAGGAAAATCCAAGAGTCAGTGGAGGATGTTTAAGAGTCGGTAAAGGGAGGCGTCGAAGAGGCTACTTAATAAACCATGATAAACCATGTATATATTTCTTACTTCCGTTGTTCTTTTGTAATGACGGTGGACCGCCACGTTTAACTATATATTAGAAACAGCTAAACTTAGCCGTTATTTAACAGCTAACCATTTCCCACTATATAAGTATCATAAATGTTTAGCCGTTAATTAACGGCTAAATATTTCCCATATATATTAGGAGACAGCTAAACTTAGCCGTTATTTAACGGCTAACCATTTCCCACTATATAAGTATCATACATTTTTAGCCGTTAATTAACCGCTAACCATTTCCCACTATATAAGTGTCATGCATTTTTAGCCGTTAATTAATGGCTAAATATCTCCCATATATATTAGGAGACAGCTAAACTTAGCCGTTATTTAACGGCTAACCATTTCCCACTATATAGGTGTCATGCGTTTTTAGCCGTTATTTAATGGCTAAATACTTCAACTATATATGAACAAACAGCTAAAATTAGTCGTTATTTCACGGCTAAGTTTTTCCCACTATATAAGTATCATGCATTTTTAGCCGTTAATTAACGGCTAAATATTTCCCGTAAATATAAGGATACAGCTAAACTTAGCCGTTATTTACTGCGCTTTTCACAAACATGCGAACTCTAAAGTTCAAAAACCGCCTTCACAATTGCGTTTTTCGCTGCCGTCAATCATAATTACGATCACAAGCAACGAACCTTGAAACACAGAAACACACAAAACGGATCGAAATCCACCGACCACAAATCACAAACCTTGACCTTTTAAACCCGTTAAAGTAAAGTTTTGTTTCCTAAGAGGTCCGTTAAGATGATTGACGGCAGCGAAAAACGCAATCGCCAGTTGGCTCTTGAACTTCAGAATTCGCATGTTTGTGAAAAGCGCAGTAACGGCTAAGTTTTTCCCACTATATAAGTGTCACGCATTTTTAGCCGTTAATTAACGGCTACATATTTCCCATATATATAAGGAGACAGCCGTTATTTAACGGCTAACCATTTCCCACTATATAAGTGTCATGCGTTTTTAGCCGTTAATTAACGGCTAAATACTTCAAATACATAAAAAGAGACAGCTAAACTTAGCCGTTATTTATGTCTCCTCCCCGGTTTACTGAAACACTAACAATAAACCCCCCTTTACTGCCAACAGCCGAGCTTTGTTTGCTAGACGCCTAACTTAGAAACAAAGAAAACCGAGACTGTGGTCTGGGATTAAAAAACATGGCCAAGTTAATGGCCGGTTTTATTGAAATCTGTAAAATGATCTTATCAATGTTAAAATATGAAATAATGTTTACGAATTTATAGGTCTAGCAAAGGTGAGGGCCAGAAGAAAAAGGCCACGGGTCGCTCCTAAGCGGCCCAGCCCCACCCGAAGGCTGTTTGCGAAAAGGAGGACGAAAACACAACGCCTGTTTGTGTCTTCAAGTACTAGTATCTAAAGTTGTTCCTAAACTCGGAGTTCTAATATAACGAAGAAAAGCGCTGGATTGCCAGCGACCTAGCAAGCGAATTTGGGAGTCTGAAAACCCCTTGGCAGATGCCCAGCTGGCAGCGCCAATGCGAAAACTGTGCGCTTTATATAGCTTTGTGTCTAAGTTACAAAATGTAAGTGCTGCGTTAAGTCGCTCAACAAAATAGGATCTAGTAATCGGACTTCCGTCGGGCCAACAAAAAAGAGGGCCGGATACCGACCCTCGTACAGCTAAAAAGTTTAAGATCAACTGAACTGGACAGCATGACCTTTCAGGATAGATGAAAATAACAAAAGGTGGCCCAGAATTCTTATGCTTGTAGTTATGCAAGGTAAGTTGCAGTGCCTGAATTCGGCCCTGAGCATCAACCAGTCGGTCTAGTTGCGAAAGATTAATGATATTGGTAGTGTTGCCTCGAGAGGCTGTTAACTCCCCAATGCGGAGAAAAGCGAAAAATGCCAAAGCACACATGGCAGACATGAGACGAGACTGGTAATGTGATGAAAGGGAATGCTCGAAAGCTCTAATTAAGTTCCGTAATACTGGTAAAGTTATAGGTAACCTGACATCATTGACGGGTGTTAGTTTCCGATAACCCTTTAAAATTTGTATAATAAGTGGCGTCTCAGTAGGATCAGCGACACCAGCAAGTTTATGGCGTAACTAATAGCAGAAATGTAAGTGGTTACTGACGAAGAAGAATAACTCCTAGAGTATAGATGCGCGATAAAAAGGGCCAGTATGGCCGGTTGAAGAGGCAAATTAATAGGCATATCACCTAAATAAGAAGCCGACCAATCTGTAAATAACTTCCAAGGTCGTTTATAAACTGAAACAGAAGCGTTACTCAAGCTTGCCTCTAAAAGAGTTTTTGTTATAACTGCCAGTTCTCTGGTAACAGTTGGGGAGGCACAGCTGTTGGTTCTGGCGCCATGTCCTTGGACAGGGACTTGAATTTGGTCACCTGTAAACGCGATAAAGCATCAGCTTTCGTGTTATGAACGCCTGGGAGGTGTACAGCTTTAAATAAGATATTATTCTGCAAACATGATAGAACCAAGGCGCGAAGAAGAACCAACAGCTCCCTATCTTTAGTCGTCTTTTTATTAATTACTTCTGACAAGGCTTGATTGTCGGTGTGAAAGGTTATGCATTTGTTCGCCAGCTGAGTACCCCATATTTTTATACTGAGAACAATAGGAAACATTTCTAGCACAATAATATTCTTAGAGGTCCAGGATGGGGGCCACGGACCGTAAAACCAATTCTGACGAAACACCGCTCCATAGCCTAGAGAGCCAGAAGCATCAGTATAAAGATGCAAGTGAGGTGATGAAAGCCATTGAAAGTCTAAGAAGAATGATTTGCCATTGAATTGTGTTAAAAATTCTAACCAGAGCTTAAGATCGTCCTTGACTATACGCGTTAATCTAATTAAATGAGTCGGGCGATTCACCCCAACTGTCAAATTAATCATTCGTCTAAGAAAGGTCCTGCCGGGTATAACGACTGAACAAGTGAAGTTCAGAAGACCAATAAGGGATTGCATCTCCTTAAGGGAGACTTTTTTACGCTGGAGAAATTCATAAATAAGAGTAACACATTTTCTTAGTTTTTCTTCTGGGAGGCGAGCCTCCATTTTGTCAGTGTCTAGTTCTATTCCGGCGAAACATAAAACACTACTGGGACCCATTGTCTTTTCAGGCGCCATGGGGACACCCAAGTCGTCACACATCGCTAAAAACCTAGACAGATTTTGTTCACAAACTGAGAAAGTTTTGTCTATGAGAAGGAAATCATCTAAAAGGTGTAAAACACCTGAGATAGCTAACTTAGACTTAGCAATCCACTCGAGAGCGGTTGAAAAGCTTTCCCAAATTTTGCAAGAGGAACTGGCTCCCATCGGCAGGCATTTATCAAAATAGAAGCTGTCCTCCCAACAAAAACCTAACAAATCATAGTCACATGGATTTATTGGAATTAGACGAAAAGCGTTTTTGACATCTGTCTTAGCTAGGGCACAGCCCCTGCCTGTGCGCCTGATAAGTCTAACCGCATCGTCAATCGAGGCATATTTAACCGTAGAGGCATCGTTAGGAATACAAGAGTTAATAGAATCACCGTAAGGAAAAGATAGGTGGTGAATAAGGCGAAATTCTCCTGGCGTCTTTTTAGGAATTAAACCAAGCGGAGAAATGCGTAATGAAGGAAAAGGTCGTTCTAAAAATGGCCCTGCAATCCGACCTAGACTTAATTCTTTTGACAGTTTATCGGAAACGGCTGCAGGGTTTTGAGTAGCGGATAGAAGATTTTTGCAACTGGAGGGTTTGTGGGGCCCTACATAAGCCAATAAAAACCCATGTTGAAATCCATTTAAAAGATAGTCTTTTAACTTAGTTGGATAGCCATCTAGGTAAAAATGTAATCTATTTATTTTGACTGGTGTTGGTAGTTGGACTGGATGCGACAGTGCGAGAGGTGGCGACAGTTGGTTTTCCCGACTTGCATTTTGTGGCAGGGTGATCGCCTCCACATTTAAAGCAGGCGTGTTTGTAATTACACCCAAAACATCTTTCACCTTGGTGGAATTTCCAGCAGAATCCTCGCGGAAAGGGCTGCTTTGATTGCCGGTTAAACGAGTTAGGCGGATTGTTTGAGGATGAAAGTTTGGTCATGTGGTGCGCCTGCAACCACAATTCCCAATGCACTTCGTCTCAAGGGAAAAGAGATTTTTGACGTAAATAGCGAAAATTTTCATCATAATAACGCCAATGAGCGTTTTTTGCCGCCAGATCGCGCACTGTTGCACTATATTTCATTAATCCGGGAGCGCTGTCCGGAAATCGGATGGTATAGACGGCAACAAAAACCTGAAATGCGGTAGTCCATTGATCGATGCTAGTAATGCGCTTAGAGTTTTGGACGGGTTCGAGACTGACCACAGGCTGGTTGGATCCAGATGATTTTACCGTGAAGTTGTATTTGGGATCGCCTGGCAAGGACGATAGAAGAGTTCCGAGATCGATATATTCGTTTGCCCATATTTTAGATTGAGTTTTGTCCGGAACTCTACTCGAGAGTGGAACGGAAATTAAGGTATGGATTTTATCGGGCCTGTGGTCGGTCTCTGGCCCGCTAGTAATGGAGGTAGAAGTTAAAGTGTGGCCCTCACCAGTTAGGTCTTGAACAACCTGCGCTACTGACCCCTGTACAGCAGCAGCAGGGTCGGATGTCTGTACTGGCTCTTGAGGGATTATTCCTGCGGACTTCAGGCTTTCAAGTACAGCCGAAGAAATAGCACTCGTGATGCTTGAAACCATATTCTGACAGACCACTGAACTCGAGGCCGCGGGACTTGAGACTGAGGATGGCCCACTGATCGCCGGCTCTCGGGAAAGTTCGCTTGGGTGCGGCACTTCGGGCGGGTTGAGAGCAGGAGCCGCGTGTACTCGAGAGGTCTGCTTGGGCCTCTTGGACTTGGTTGGGCGAGATGTACTGCTGGCCATGGCCCTCGGGCGTTTAACTTGTGTGCTGGAGGCTGTTGCAGTAGAACTTCGCTTTCCTCTAGTCATCATCGTGAAATATGGTTTAATTTCAAGCAAATCTAGACCGCAAGCAAAGGAACTTGAATAAATAAGCCTAAGGCGTTGGTATGGGAGATAAAATAGTGAAAGAGTGAGTGGGGAGGGAGGTGGGGGGTTTCCAATCCAGTAGCATTCTGCTCAAATTATAAATTGGAGAGAGAAAAAACGGAACCGGCAATAAAAGAAAAATCGGCAGCATGTTTGGCAATTTCCAAATTGGAGACGCCGCATTGAACATGCTAAAGCGCCGGAAAGAGGAACCGGTCCGTAAAATAAATACAATATCTTATAACAAAAGATAAAGCTCTCCTGTCCGCCATAAAGGACGGTTATAACGAAAGTAGAATGCATGACTGGATAGACAAGTTGGAATCTGTCACTGAGCCTCAGAAAAAGTGGCTAACTTCTTCAAGGCGAATAGAATGGCTCCCCTATAGCTACGATAAAGAGCATAGTTACCCGCTGCGTTCAAATGAACGCCATCTCGGCATAAAACAGCAATAGATGGGCTTTGAAGCCCTCTATGGCTCCACGCTTCAGCATAAGGGAGTGGTTCGAGGACCACTTTGAGATATTTATTGAGAAGGTCTACTTTGTGGCTGAAATCGGGAACGTGTGGAGGAATAGCAGACCGGTAAATGACTAGGCATACCATTATAAAGTCTGCTCCACAGTGATCATGGAGGACTTGAACTAAATGTTCAATATCTGAACCAACAGATTCGGGGCGCTGCCCCTCTACACACAAATCATTAGTTCCCAGTTCTAAAATGATAACCTTTGGCTGAAAGGCCTTAATTTTGTCCAAATCAAAGGACAGTATTTTAGAGACGGTTCTACCGCCGATGCCTAGAAAAGATATATTTTCGTGAGGCAAGTTCATGTTGTGAGCGGCACGCCTATCGTGATGTTCGGTGAGGAATGTCTGTAAACGCCTCACAAATGAATGACCAAGAATGAGAATGTTGGCGGTATTATCCATAACGGCAAACAGTTGAAAACACGAAGTAAATGAGATATACTTAACGTTTGTTGTGGTGAATTCCCAAGGAGAGCTGCTTGTTCAAAGAATAAGCGGGTCAGCTATCGAAGATTCGGCTTGATGTCAGCTTTCAGACCGAGAGGATTAACAAAAGGTTACACCCTCTTATAAAGGGTCTCCGCGAGATAATGGGATCGAGGCTAAGAAGAACAAAAGAAAGGTGAAAAAAATTAAAGGAGAAGCGTTTATAACAGAGGGCATACTTGCTTCTCGAAAAACTCACCTTAAGAGAAGTAGCTGGAGAGGTGTTTTATGCAATCAAAACTAACAACAGTTTTACAAGCATTGCAACCATCAATGCTGAGTTAACCGGGAAATTGGCCAGGCGTCTTCATCAGGTCCTTCTGCTATGGCTGCTTGAAAAAGGCGTTAGTAATAAAACATTACGCGTACCTTGCAGGTGGTAGTAGAAGCTCGAACGAGGACTCTGCTGATAAATCGGACGAAGAGGATATCCAAGAATTAGCAGAGGAGGAAAATCCAAGAGTCAGTGGAGGATGTTTAAGAGTCGGTAAAGGGAGGCGTCGAAGAGGCTACTTAATAAACCATGATAAACCATGTATATATTTCTTACTTCCGTTGTTCTTTTGTAATGACGGTGGACCGCCACGTTTAACTATATATTAGAAACAGCTAAACTTAGCCGTTATTTAACAGCTAACCATTTCCCACTATATAAGTATCATAAATGTTTAGCCGTTAATTAACGGCTAAATATTTCCCATATATATTAGGAGACAGCTAAACTTAGCCGTTATTTAACGGCTAACCATTTCCCACTATATAAGTATCATACATTTTTAGCCGTTAATTAACCGCTAACCATTTCCCACTATATAAGTGTCATGCATTTTTAGCCGTTAATTAATGGCTAAATATCTCCCATATATATTAGGAGACAGCTAAACTTAGCCGTTATTTAACGGCTAACCATTTCCCACTATATAGGTGTCATGCGTTTTTAGCCGTTATTTAATGGCTAAATACTTCAACTATATATGAACAAACAGCTAAAATTAGTCGTTATTTCACGGCTAAGTTTTTCCCACTATATAAGTATCATGCATTTTTAGCCGTTAATTAACGGCTAAATATTTCCCGTAAATATAAGGATACAGCTAAACTTAGCCGTTATTTACTGCGCTTTTCACAAACATGCGAACTCTAAAGTTCAAAAACCGCCTTCACAATTGCGTTTTTCGCTGCCGTCAATCATAATTACGATCACAAGCAACGAACCTTGAAACACAGAAACACACAAAACGGATCGAAATCCAC
>CALNXI010002146.1:16424-39796 GCA_942486025.1 Porites evermanni
GGGGGGGGGGGGGGGGGGAGGGGTGGAGAGGGGACGGATTTAGGACTCGGCCAGTCCAACCCTTTTTCTGTGAAATTTTGTATCCTTTTTAAAGAATTCTAACAAAAATAAATTGATACAAGAAGTATTTTATATAGCTGGCAAGTGTCGCGGCTCCCCCTTTCTGAATTTTTCTGTGGATCCGCCCCTGTAGGCAGTCGCGTATGCTATAAACAGGCATGCTATGGTAAGCCGTAAGAAAATCACGGTTATGTAATTCTCTTTTGGCTCTACCACAAGAGTATCGCCGTTGCTTTCTTTACGTTTTTATCATTATGTTTTGTCAATGATAGGAAAACCCACGGAGGTTTTTCTCCACCTGTACGTGGAGACATTTGGAAATATCAAAGAAGTAAATATGGTAAGACCAGCCAGGAGCAAATAGCTAAAATATTGATGTTTTTTTGCCAGTTCTGCGTCGATTTGCGGAGAGATTGATAGAGATTTTTCGTCATTTTAATGATAAATTTTGCTGAGCTAAACAAAGAGCTGGAAAAAAAGGAATATATAGAAATTGCCGGACACAGATGACTTAAAAAAAAGAACAAAAACCATGAAACAATACCAAGCAGATTTTACCCTGAATAGAAAACAAAGAGGTCTTTTGTTTTAGTCATCTGTGTCCGGTACACGATGTAAAGGTAAAGTTTTTGTTATCCAATTTTAATTAATGGGTTCTGTCACGGAATTTTACTTGGCGTAACGTAATTATGAGAAGTACCATAGGACAGGTAGACTGAAAATGAAGCAGCGCTTTGAAAAGAATCAATTCAGTAATCTGAAAAAGAATATCATAGCCAGGGGCGTAGCCAGTCATTTTTTTCCTTTGTATGCCCGAGCTGAGCTTTAGAAGCCCTGCAAGTGCGAGAAACCAAGAAAACCGTAAATAGATTAGTGTATCCTTCAAATAATTCGTTAAAGGACTAAATTTTTTAGTTTCAACAGGAAATGCTTGTCGTTTTCTCGTTTTTTAGGAATTCCCTGTTTTTATGTATTTTCGTCAAATGTGGTATGATGAACGTCTCTCTGAATATGTGAACTCAAGTGTCAGCCTTCAGCGCGATGAAATCAAGTCTCTATGGTTGCCAGACACCTTCTGTTATAACGCGAAGAAATCTGACCTTATGCTCCCAGATACGGAGGTCCATAGCGTGATTAGGATTGATCCAGATGGCCTTGTGTTTTACAGCAGGAGGTTAGTTCTGCCCTACCAAACCTTTCTAGTGATTTTTCAAAAGGGCGTTAAGGTAACCTCGTTCCCAAGATTCTCTGCTATCTGTCGGGTAGGAGAGAACCCAGTATATATAATGTATAGAAAAGTTGAGATGAATTCTGGGCTAATTATAATTATTTGTCTAGAATTTAAAATGCACGTCCTGAGGTATTGCTTTGCTTATAAAAATGGCGTGCACGCAAAATTTAATACCGAAGAGCAGTTGCGCGTCCACGTGACTCGACCTGAATCTTATGACTTCCCATCATCAGTTCATTCAGTTTCTAACCAGTGAGCCGATGAAACCATTGACGTTAGGGCCAAGTCCATTGTGAAGTTATATGTTCGCATGAATTCACCACTTAAGATACGAGAAAAAGACTGGGCCAAGTTAGCTCTCGCAAAGGCCTCTGGGACTGTTAACAACAACAGGGAAAAAAGAACTAGCCAATAGCTGATCAGCGCGTCCTCAGCAACCATCCCAGAAACAATTGCGGGACGCATTTCGAGTCCAGTTCCCCTCTCTTTTCTTAAGTGGCGAATTGTAGCAGTCAGGATACTTAAGAGAAAAAACTGCTTTATATAATCGGGTTGATTCTTTGAAGGTCTAAAAAAGAAACACTTACAGTTACCCATCCGCATTTTTCGCCTTGTTAGTTCGCAGATTGTTGCGTCGTGCGAAATGGACCTACTTGACTTTCCTATGGACACACAGCTTTGCAAATTAACGTTCGGAAGTTGTAAGTTTATGTTTCCTCATTCTTTCCTCGAACATGGTATGCGCTGCGTGCCTGGCTATTAAATAAAAGGTTATTTTGTGAAGTACAAGCTATATTGACTGAATAGCTAATTGAAACGCGAAGAAGGATGTTCAGTAAGGTATTCAAACACAAAGGTGTACAGGCACCCCTAACGTTAAGTATGGTTTTCCTTGATGAATGCCGCGTCAGAGAGGAAATTAAAGTTACCGAAAACTTGGATACTGACCATGTGTTTGGTCAAAAAAGAAGATTGAAGAAGAATCTGGCCGATAGTGGTGAAAAAAAAAAGATTGATCCATCTTGTCTTGAGCATAGGTACTGAACAGGGTTCTGGATTTGCTTCATCTTAAATGAACGCGGCTTCCTTATGGGTCTTCATTTTCCAGCTTCATCATTCTTCACGGGGGCAAAGGATACATATTCTTTCCATTTTGCCTTTCTGTCCTGTCATAGCTCATAGTTATTAGCACCGACTTAAAACATGGTCAAAGCGGAAGGATAGTGTACCATCATAAGAACCGATCGACGTTTCCAAGAACATCTCTACAGAGACAGGAGCGTGCCATTTAACTGTTCTTGCGACTTAAATCTTCAGAAAATTTTGGCGAAATGGAAAGTACCCAGCTTAACAATTACGAACCAGAGTTAAATTCTTGAAACAGAGTATTAAGTAATACAAGTCATAAAGAAACCTGATAAAACAGGAAGAAGGAAATAAGGCTTTTTTAAATATCTGAATACTTTGCATTAGCATCACAGCTCTTGTCCCATTTAATGCCGAGTTTTTTGTATCTTCAGATGGTCACACAGACAGCGATCTTCTTATTATTCGGAGAAATTCCACGGTTAAAATCGGCAACAAAGAAATGGCCCAGTTTTCCGTCGGAGATGCTAGCTTGTCGACGAAAACTAACCAATTTGTCAGCGGTGAGAGAACGTATATATTAATACTTTACTGGCCTGGGAGCAAACTTTATATGCAGTATCTGCTGAATAAGTTCCTTTGCAAAGTAAAATTCATTATTTTTTTACGCGATTTATATTATCATTAAACCGTAAATCCTCCATTAAACCCCGGGGGCTTATTTATTTTGAAAACGTTTTGTTGGAGGGTGGGGAGGGGGTTGATAAGGACGGGGGACTTAACGGGGACTTTTTTGAGACGGGGCTTATCCAATTTAGCGAAGATGGTAGTATCAGTTTTCCATAAAGAACTAGAATACAAAGTGAAAACCTCGAGTACGAGAAGTTGGAGGTCATGCAGCCGAGGATCAAATACATATCCGAACTTGCCAACACGTGAGTCAACTATCCCGGATCATCTAAATGAAGTTTTACAATGGTGTTTTATTAATAGACTCTATCATTTATTAGGGAAAAATATATAATAAGGGGGAAGGGAGGTGGGCTTAAAAAAGAGGGAGGGCTTTTTGAGTTTTCCCCCTGAAAAGGGGAGGCTTTTTAGGGAGGAGAACTTATTTGAGAGGATGGGGTTTGATAGAGGATTCACGTTATTCACAAACACACTATTACCTTTCTCATCTAGGGAACTACACATCGCTTACAGTCACCTTTCCTTTCAAGCGCCGCATGGGGTATTACATCATCCAGGTGTATATACCATGCGTATTTTTGGTCATGCTCAGTTGGATCGTGTTCTGGATGAGACCAGATGACAGCGCTAGTCGTTTAACAGTCGGAATCACAACTATTCTCACCATCGTATTCTTACTCGGCTACACAAATGGAATGCTTCCCAAGGTATTTTAGCTATAAGCTCTCCTTTATGTAGGCTTTTCCTAGGCACTACCCAGAGAAAATAATCAGTGAAGAGAAGTCAACTCATGCCTATTTATTTTTAAGATTCTATTTTTAGAATCGGTAATGATGTTTTCCCAATCATGCATCTTTGTGTTAAAATTACTTTTAATTATTAAAATTAAGATAGTCCTGNCAGAGAAAATAATCAGTGAAGAGAAGTCAACTCATGCCTATTTATTTTTAAGATTCTATTTTTAGAATCGGTAATGATGTTTTCCCAATCATGCATCTTTGTGTTAAAATTACTTTTAATTATTAAAATTAAGATAGTCCTGGCAATGCTTCTAGACTCCCTCTTGACGAGCATATGCGTTTGTGTACTGAAATGGTTTAAAAAGAAAACAACAAAACATCTCGCACCAGTGTATAAAGGTAGCCTTCTGACCTCTTCGGATATGATTGTGTCCTACTTAAAAATCCTGGCGCTCTCATAAAACTTACTCCTTCGACTCAAAAAAAGGTTAGCAGACAAATGTTTAACGAATGGTAAAACAAATGCTGAAGCTCGTTTTAAGGGGCCGCTTAGACGCTAACACCAATATCTGTTAATATGCTCAGTTTACCCTAGTTTAATTTTCGTGTGTACGGGCTTCTTGTGCTCTTGTGCAAATAGCATATTTAGAATCACTCCGTCTTCCGATGTACGTGAATCCAAGCAGTAAATCCAAGCAGTCTTGGATTCTGGATTCTACGCTGTGGGTTTTGAATTACTGCATTTGATAGAGGGATAGACTAGATTTCGGATTCCTTGTCAGTAGATCTTGGATTCTGTATTCCAATCGTAAGCGGGATTCTGGATTTCTTGAGTTGTATTCCGGATTCCAAAGCTCAGGATTCCTGATTTTACAAGCTAAAATTTTCCGGGTTCCGGTTCCGGAATACTGATTGCCTTACATGGAGTGATCTCTGGACTGACTGTGTGTATGTCTTAGGTGAGTTACGTCAAAGGAATGGATTGGTACCTTATGGTTTGTTTTACGATCATTTTCCTGAGTCTATTGGAGTGCATTGTGGTGGATAGACTGTGGAGAGCTAGTACTGAGAAAACATCCAGCGAAAAAGAGTCTGCAAAAAAGAAACGGGTGACGAGGGCAGAAAAGGTACGATAAATAAAATAACCTTAGAACTGATATAAATCAATAAGTCAGGATTATAGACAAATGGGCTACAATTTTTCGTGGTTTATAGAAAGCATGTCAAAATGTTTAAATCTCAAGTGGAAAGTCGACTGCAAAACCTTCTACACTCTCTCTTAACGGACACCCCGCCAATACTTGGGCTGACAAGGGCCTGTTTATATGATGTGAGACAGCCCCGTCAGACGGACTGGTCCACCTTACTGCAAGTAATGCCTCTTCCCGTTTAGCAATACATGTATCTCGTTTCGTTTGTATGAAAAGGCGCGAGTCAGCTGGATTGTCGGGATCTCGGCAAGCGGGGTTGAAGATATATCATATACATGTGTATGCTCTAGCCTTCACTTTGCCAACCTAAAAGACTGTCGCATGTGCAAGAAAATTCAAGTCGAAATTATCCCGAGAAGCTGCTAAGGTACAAGACAGTGGCAGAAATGTGCAAAATAATTTTCATTCAGTGCCAAAATGGTCACATGACCACTGATTCCAGTGCTGTTGCGGGCTGATCAGACCACCAACCCAGGGCTGGCTGCTCACCTCCAAATCAATAACAGGCCCCGAGACGAAGTGTCCGACGGCGGTGCCAACGGTGTCCCCGTCTTGGAGAGAGAGAAAGAGTGTACAAATTTGTTTGCAGAAGAAATATATTTACGTAATGAATATGCTCTGGTCTTAAGTTTGAGATAGTACCGACTTTGGCACAGCTCATCATCATTTTCTTGACTTTCAACATGATGGGTTTAAAAAACGCGAATTATTAGTATGATTCACTTTTTCCTTTATTTTTGTGATGCTATTTTCACCCTAGGGCTCGACGAAGAACAGACATGGGCTAAACTTTCGCTACGTGTCCGGCGTTCAGATCTTACGATCGAAAAAAACAGATACAGCCACTCAGACGACGAACAGTGGAGACTTTTTGGACGTGGACGATCACGAACAGGCGTGCGACATAACACAAGAAAAGTATAAGCACTTGAGCCTCGATCAGATGCAGCGGCCTCTACCAATGGAGACCTGGAGCGAAAGTGACAAAGAAAGCATGCATTATGACACAGTTGTTCGCTGTTTTGTGAAGCGAAACTCTTGTCCCATGGAACCGTCAGCCAAAGTTGACAAAGCCAGTCGTGTATTTTTCCCTTTGACGTTTTTGGTGTACAATATCGCGTATTGGTTGACCTACTACTACGAAATTAGAATTTTGTCTAAAAGAATTTGAATTTAAAGATTTGGTAAAATCCAGTCATGCATTCGGTGTAAAGAAATAACTAGAAGCAGATGAAAATTGGGACCTCGTAGTTGAGCGCACTACTCTGTGAGTGCTCCAGGTCTTTTGACAAAGCTTGTAAATAACGCCGAATCCAGTGACCCTATGGCCCTCAACATTTCGTACGTGGCAAGCCGGCGTGTAGATCTTTTACCGATGTAACATAATTGCAATTTTCACGTGTAGTGCCTTGCAAAACGTAAAAATTTTGTTCAATCTCACGGGAACGTAGTGTTCAAAATTGTATTCCAGTACTAATTTTAAAGGATGGCAATTGCCTTTGACTTAGTACGTAAATTTTTTATACTCGGTATAGTTCTGGGCCCTCATACTTCTTGGATTTTAAGGCCGATTTTAATTCAAGTTTGCATGTGTAATAAATTCACAATAATAAATCAATATGTCAAGTTCTATTTTAATTTGTAAAAAAATTAAAAAATTGCAATATTGTGTGTCATCGGAAAAAGGCTTTATTATGTTATGTTGAGAGGCCAGGTAATGTTTTTTGTTCATCTTTGTTGTATCTGAACTAGAAAAAATATTTTACGATTAATGGTGCACTCTCAAGGGAGGATGAATCAAGGGAACACTTCATCCTCATAAAAATAACGTCAAAATGTCCAAAACTCAAGTGGAAGTCCACTGCAAAACTCACCCGGCAGTCTCCTTAACGGACACCCCGCCAATACTTGGGCTGACAAAGGCCTGTTTATATGAGGTGATATATACAGCCCGGTTAGACAGGCTGGCCCGGCCACCTTACCGCGAGCTTAGGATACAGGCCTTCATATCAGAGTGTGGGCGCTTATCTTAGGAAATAACAAATAGAATAATAGGCCATAGTAGGATCAGAGCATATAGGGAATCTCATTCTTCAGTTTTCGAAAGAATAAAATAAGACTTAACTCTCATATTTGAGTTTAAGCGCTTTATTTGAGCAGAAAAATCCTTTCCTCTATAAAACGGAATTCTTTGCAATGTTGTCAGTAAACTGTCTGACCATCAAAGCCAACTGATTTGCACGCAGCCTTTACATGTGGTAGTATCGAGTGTGACTCCAATATAATTATTCCTTGCAGTTGAATATAGTGGAACTGTTAACACTGTCAACTTCGCTGCCAATAGTAAAAAAAGTGGATTTGAGGTTAGCCTGTTCTTGGCTTCCTTACCGCAGCAGGAACGGCGCAAAGTAAAGCTAGAACGAAAAAACGGCGTGGGAGGTCAAGAGCTCCTCCTTCCTTCTTTTCTTCTTTCACTGACCGTATTTTGCGACGTTCTCCACTACCTGAACACCTGGAACTGGCTAAGTAGTGGTCGAGCTTAAAGGTTGTTAACAACTCAAGTTAACTGTATTTACCTAACATTTAGTCAAATTTAAGAAGTTAGAGTCAAGGTATATAAGAAAATGTGAATGAGATATTACCTTTTTCCCAAATGATTTCTTTTTTTACTTTGGGTTCAGCTAGGTAAAGGTGGCACTCAATCTCGTAGAGTTTTATGGATGGGTGGAATTATTCTACAGACTCTTCCTCTTTCGTCAACAAATTTGTCTCGTCAAACAGTCTTATGTCAAAAAAAAAAAAACTTTAATTATGCCACAAGTCTTCACGACCAAAAAAGGGAGGGTGGAAGTAAATTAAAAATGTTTTTATTCCGCGCGAGATAACATTAACATACATCGCTTTTGAAAATTTCCGCTTTCATCTGTCCTCACAACTATACAGGAACTTAGACTGCAAAACAGTCGTTTTTTTCTCATAATCGTTTTAGCGTAACAGGCGTTATTTTTTCGCTTTTTTCAGGCTGAGCGAAAGCAACCGCGAGGCGAGCGAAGAAAGCGCCAGACACGAGTGGCGAGGCAAGGCGCTGGCTATAGCGTGGAGTCAGAGTTTTACTTGAATACCCAAAAAATGGACTGTTTTGTAGTCTAATTAGAACTTCAACTGAGTTTGTAAAAAATTTCCCCCCTTTAAAGATAGTGTTTTCTGTCGGTGAAGCACAAGCGATCCCTGTCCGGGCGTAAAATGATGGTAGACAATAGGGCGCTTTCCATTCCGACTAAACGTCCGGTTTGAATTTTTGGCAACTTCCAGTAGCGAATGGAACTGTTACAGCATTTTCCAGAATTTCCAAAAAGAAGCCAACCTTGCGAGGTATACCCAAATTTTTGGAAACTTTTTCCCTTAATTTTTTTCCTTCCATTCATGTTTGCTCCCGGAATTTCAAGAAATTTCGGTCGAATGGTTCGCATTTTGGATATTCAACAGATTTACTTAGGAATCTTTTCCGGGAAATTTCTGCACCATTTTCCTCTGTTTCCAAATTTTAGAAAGTTTTAGTTCAATGGAAAGCGCCCAATCTTTTCATTATTTCTCGCGTCGTTTGCACGTGCATCTTAGCAGCCAATCAGGAAACACATTGCTAATTATCAACAGTTTGCTTGGCAGCGCCAGGTTTAAATTTACAATTCTCTGACAATTATTTAGTTGGCCAAGGAATACGGGAAGGTATTCTAGGCTGCGACCAGTTTTGTCTTTTCTGGAGGACTGAATGCTGCTCTTCCGCAGCTTACGGTTGCAAAGAGGTTTTTTAACGCCGTCTGTTCTACAAAAGTTAAATGGAAAGAGGTTTTACAACGTTCTGTGTTTACTCGACGTGAAAACAAAGTAAAAGGTAGGCGTTATCTCCATTGAATTTTTATGTTGGTTCAGTTAGTTGCAATTCGTATTCCGACAAAACAGTAATAATTCTCAAATTGTCAATGTTGATAATCATGCTTTCTGCGATAACCTGGACATAATTAAAACCGAAATTTGCCAATCCAATAAACATGGTCGTGATAAAATGTCCACAAGCGAAAGTCAACACGTTGTCAGTATATTAAAAACCTTTTTTTGTTTTCTTCAGAAAAGCAATAGAATCCTGCGATAGGGAGTTGCTGTATTATAGAAAATTTTGTAACACTTCTAACTGAATGAGGGAACGTCAAATAGTACTTAATTTGTAAAGATATTTCGTGGTTAGCTTCAATATTTCTTGGTTATTTTATTGGTAACATTTTCGAATAACCTCGTACATTTATTATCAATGCAACGAAACATGTCAGAGTCATTTGCATAATAAATGTTTGAAGTTGTACAGAAATCTTGCCCTGCAGAGTTACATTGGCCGAATTTATACTAGAGACGAGTTATCAGTCTAGACGCATTATCCGTCAGACGGATAATTCGTCTAAGCATAAAACGAGGACGAAGTTTGCTCCATAATTCGTCTAGATATTTTACGTGGGTTACACGACGGGTGTTTTGGTGAGTTGAGGAGCCGAGTTGCGAAAATATAGAAACCAGTCCCTCTCATGTGGAAACTTCGTCAAAAAACCGTCTAAGTTCCGTGTAGATATAAATTAAGAGACGGATAATCCGTCTAAGACGAATTGTCCGTCTGTTAGCACGTCTTGAAGACGTGCTAACAGACGAGTCAGCCTCAGACGAATTTTGCTGCATAAAAAAAAGCCATCAAGCGTAGTGTGAATTGAACATAGCCCAAGGCTCCAACTGCGGCATCCAAGGGGAATAAGGTATGGTCTACTGACCAGTTTGTTTTTAGAACGATTTTGGGCGAATTTAGATTAACATATAAGTCCCACGAACCAGTCAGTAAAATTTGCAGACCTAAAAGTGAGTATTTCTGAACTTTTAAAGGCGTTTAGTTTTCCTTTTTGATATCTTATACTTCGGATGCGCTCACAGACGGTGCGGAAATTCCATTTTCGCGGGAAAGGTACTCTGAAATGTGTCTAAAAATAAACCAGTCCGTGAAAACACCTTGTCATAGGCCCAGTTTAGGAGTTATTTGCCCCTGGTTATGGTCTCCTGGTATGGTGGATCTTCCAGGCCTGCATCTATTTCAGTTCTTATTTATCACGGCATGCACGTTCGATAAAGACGAAATTCGACGATTATAAATTGAGAAAAGGATAGCCTGACAGGACCTCTAAAACTGCACATTTATTAACAGTAAAACCTTGTTTATGTTATTTTTTTTAGGGAAGAAGAGCAGCAGAGTAGGCAATGTGCTTTGCCGATACATATGGCTTCGGACTTATTCATCACTCAAAAAAAAAAAAAAGACCATGCCGGGCCGTAGTGTTAGCTTCAATTCAGGTTGGCACCTGCTCGCACAGTACCTGCAGACATATCTTTAGTTTGATTTATGTTACTACGGGCTATGTATATCACGTTATTTTTTAAAAAAACTAAAACTTGCATTCCCATCAACTAAATTTTCAAAAAAAATGGCCCAGTTTTGTTATTTAAGATTTGATTTAGGCCTTGAATTTGTTTCCTTTTCGTCTATTACAACGAATAGCAACGATAGACATGGTTTGAAAAGGTACCGAGCCCGACTGAATGCAACTTTTTCATGTTTTAATGCCGAGTATGTCTGCAAAAATCATCAACAAATTATTATGGTAATAGTATGGTAAACAGTTAGGTAATAGTAATAGTCTTTATTTCACTGATAAAGTACATGGATTATACATAATAATTAACTAAGAATGCGCTGAGAAACATATTCGTGTGCTGTTACTAATAGCTAAATTGTAATTAAAACTAAGTCAGTGTTAATGAAAATTTTTTTTAAAGCGCTCAGTATCACGACAAGTCGAAGTAGGCTTACATTGTGTCTAGGCTTAAAAGTAGCCGGATTAATCATAGGAAGGGAGTGGTATAAAGGACGACATTCCCTCTCGCCTAATTTCTTGAAAATACATCTATCGAACTTTTCTAACCAATTAAAAATGGAAACAGCACAGGACGTGTACCTACGTTTATGACGTTACGATCCAGAAAACATTGTACGGTGGTAAGTTCTGGTGGAAATCGTCCATGTGCAGATACTCCTTACATAAGCTTAGCAAAACTAGGGCGCTGAATAATTTATCTAACTCCGCCTGGCTATACCCTTTCTTCCTGAGAGTTCTTAAAATCATCAGTATAAACATTTATTAGCTGCGATCAGCTTATTCTTAACGGAACAAAGAAGTTAGTGCTCTCTGCTGAAATTTGTTTTATATCTTCTTTATATCTGTAATGGACAATTTTTTTAATAGGTAAAAGCACTAACAAATGACTTCAGCACAGAATTGACCTAAAACAACAATGTCCTCGTGACATAACCTCTTCAAGGTCATTATTGTACCACTCTTAGAAATGGCTGATATTTCCTGGAGAAATGCTTGCTATCACGTTCAATTCATGCACGGGGGACTCATGTCAACAGGTCAAATTGAACCATGCATAACCGGCAGATATCTTGTAGCTTTTTGTCGTGTTACCAGTTTATTACGTAACATACACAAACTGGAACACATTAGTAGAAAAATTGAGTAAGAATTGAATTGGACACTTAGCGTTGTTAACAACTTGGTAACAACCCATTAAGAATTGATGTCTTGATTCATCAGAGCAGAATCGGTAAAAACTTATCAACACAAACCCGATGTGTAACAACCCATTAAGAATTGATGTCTTGATTCATCAGAGCAGAATTGGTAAGACATTATCAACAGAAAACCGATGTGAGGTAACCTAAATAGCTGAAGCGTCCATGTTTTTTATTCACCACAGCACCATAATATCAATATTACATATTTTTCAGTCGAGGTCTCCGCAATACGTAATTGCTGTCAAATTTTGATGATTTTTTATATAAATCTCTTTGCTTCTTTAATTTGCTAGAAGGTCAGTGATTAGAAGGATAACGTTGGGATTAAACTAATAACCAAAAAAAAAGAAAAAAAGATCAAAATAAGTTAAACTGATTGTTTTCAGGCTGAATCGTTAAATTTTTTTCTGCGGGTGCAATTAGTTTATTTTCCTTTAAGACCACAGGCTATTTAAAAATGATTGTAATACACGCACGTTTACGAAAATTTGAAGCATGAGCAAAGTAAGGCCATGGTAGGCTTTTCAAACTTATACATTTTAAATATTATAAAAAACATATCCTCAGCGAATCATGGACCAGTCCTACGCTTTAAACAAGGCACCCGACTGATAAGACGTTCGTGAATTATGCCTAAGCGACATAAAGAGGGCCACTTTTCTCCTAATTGCTCGTTTCAACAAACCAGCCTCTTTCCATCATTGGTTTGATTTAGACGGAGAGAAGTATACTGACATGAAATTTAACACTAAAGAGAACTGTCATGTAAATAAACAATTTAATTGGTTGACCGACCCCATATTGTGTCTAGAAAATAGTACTTGTTGTTACATTCTATGCCTTGTATGGCACCTGCAAAATTAAACTTTAATGCCACACGGAACAACTCAACAGCAAATGTTTTATATTCGAGTTGTCACCTAAACCGCAACTCCAATCGTTCATGAAACCATTTGCCATCTTTAGGCTACACCGTTATAGAGAGAAAAATACCGGATTCTCGGGTCTGGTCTTGAAACATTCTCAAAGCACAAGGTGAGCGTATCTTAGCTTTTTAGATTACAAAAGGTTCTAATCCACCATAAGCTGCCAATTCTTTGACGTTTTAAAAATGTTTTTTTATCAAGTCAGCTTTTATCATCAAAGTCATCGAAAATGAGTTCGGGGTGATAGTCATGTTTGACATGAAAGTTGGTATCATTCATTTTCTGCTAAGTTTTTTTTTAGAGAAAACGTTTTATAGAACGACGAAGGTAATATTCTTTTCATCTCAATTACTTTTTATGGAATAGTTTAAACAGAGAAAGGCCTAACAGTAAGTGAAACATCCCTCCGCTAATAAAGTCATCACGTACGGTTCTCGTGGTGGCTTGTGTATTTATATTACTCATGCTGCTCCAATCTTAAAAACCACTCTGGAGACGTAGCCTGCATGTCAGGCGCACTACTGAGCAGCGAAGCTTGTTAGCGCGCCCGCGACCAAAGCCCGCCATGCTACGCAGGCTACTCTAGACGCTTCAACTCCACTAGAGTTGCCCCAAAGAAACAAATCGTTTATTTCTTAATCGTTTTCAATTAACAGCGTACTCTTCCTGTGACTTCTACAATGTAGGGAAACTCATTACATTTTGCAAATGCAGCAATGTAATTAAATAAACCCCAAGAACTTGTTAACAGAAATCGACAATTCAACCTTCAGCAACATTCAGATAACACAGCTTCTCTCTGAGTTCAATGGAATACCACTTGAAAGTTTCAAGTTGGAAAAGGTGAATTCGTGTTGATACTTTGTTCCCATGGTTACACCCATGAAATTTGCACTTTTCCAAAGCAACAATTTCCATATCACAAGTCAAACAGGACCAGCGTACATAGAAAACGATATCTAACTTCATCAGTGCCCGCTTTCAATAATTTGGCTATTCCATCAGGTCGGAGAAGGTACTTTTAAAGCCCTGTTCTGAGATGCGGTTCTTGAGACAGTATTGAGACTGTTTCTCAACTTATTAATAATTCACCAAGACGAAAAAAGGAGAGATTGTTTGAAATTTAATGTTTATCACCTTAAATCACCTTAGACATTTCTAAAAACTTTTAAAAATCTTTAATTGAATTTCTTCGAACGTCGTGGTCTATTTGAGAGGCTTAGTGCTATAACAAACGCTCGACATAATTTTTTATCTGTGCAAAAGAGAAGTAATCCTCTTATGATTTCCGACAGTTCATATTTGCCCAGAGCCGATAATCAAACATTTTTATGGACTGAGAAATCCCCATGAAAGCGATCTCGAAGCCTCTGGAGTGACCAACATAAATGTTCTCCTAAAAACACCAATATACAATTAAAAGGAACGGTTATGGGAATGACGAATAAAATGATCATGAAATGGAAATGCTTTGTTCGTGTATCAAATTTCCCAACTAATTCTGTAAGGAAAGGCAGTGTATCGAAATTATTCGAGAGAATTTGTGGATGTGGATTTTAGGGCTTATATGGGTTAAATTACATCTTGAATCGAACAGTCCCTGACATTGCCTTTTCGCACCTAGAATGGGTATAAAAGCCGTCTATTTATTGGATTTTTTCACTGATCGACATCGCTTGCATTCATTGCTGACCGCAGGTTTAATTTGAAGGTGATGGTGCGAGCGCGACTGACTGTTAAGCTACGGTAAAATCGGCGACAAAAACGAACATCTTGACAACATTGCTGGAATACGAGTAGAAAAGTGAAGCCTGTGCGTTTAACGTCTAACGAATCAAGCCTGTCTTGCAACAAATTAGGTTGTTGCAAGTTCCGAAAAGTTGCTGCAGAAACTAGATGGTAGTTCTTCTTTTTGCAACAACTTTTTGTAACCTGATTTGTGGCTGGTACGTTACACGCGTAAAGTTCGCTTTTAAACTCGTTTGCTGTAGCAGCAGTTTTGCCTTAGTCTTAAGGTTCGTGTTGCAGGACCTCTTAGCTAAACTTGTCAATGATGTGCAGGTGCCTCGACTCTCGATTTAAAAGACGAAATATTGATTATCAGCCGACAAGCTGCAAAAGAAAAATGTAAAGGCTTATCCAAGATCTTGATACTTGAAGAGTGAAGCCTGAAGGCCAAACGTCGAACGCCGATCCAATATAAGAGAGTTATGATCATGATAACTTCGTCGTTTGGCTCAGTTGAAGGGGGCTTTCTGGTTGTTTGTTTTTAAGAGGAATGAGGTTGATTTGAGAAGGAAAGGAACCGGTGTCCGCTTATGAGCTCTAGTGGTTGACTATCTGGTATTTTTTTTCCTAACTATTCCCCTCATATCTTAATTTTCAGCAATCCCCAAATCCAATATTTTCCTTGCATTGCATGCATTTTAAACACAGCTGCCCCGACTCATTTTTTTGTTTTTCATTTAAAACATTCGAGAAATAATCAAAAGTTTTCACACATTTATTAAACGTGACTACTATACGACCTTATGATGGAGCTATTCGATGACAAAAATAAACGAAAAACAAATCTTTTGACCAGAACCCCCCTGGACGGTTCGTCTGACTGATTTTTGATCGATCTGTTTTTTCAGAGGGCGCTAAAGTGTCGCGGTTTATTCAATAGAAATATTTTGATCTGTTCGTCGCGACAACGAAAACTGTCCGTTATAATCTGGTTTCCATCGTCCAGCAGTCGAACTTAACTAAATCCAAAGGTCGAACAAAATGGCACTATGGGTTAGTCTTTTGAAAAGTTTGACGTTTAGCCTTGGCCTGAGTCCGTTAATTAAGTGTTTTTAATCAGTATCTTTACCAAAAGAAAGAAGTATTACTTTTAAAATGATAAGATCTCAATAGGGAGCAAAACCTACGTATGGGGCGTCAACCAATTCTTTGACGTTTTAAAAATGTTTTTTTATCAAGTCAGCTTTTATCATCAAAGTCATCGAAAATGAGTTCGGGGTGATAGTCATGTTTGACATGAAAGTTGGTATCATTCATTTTCTGCTAAGTTTTTTTTTAGAGAAAACGTTTTATAGAACGACGAAGGTAATATTCTTTTCATCTCAATTACTTTTTATGGAATAGTTTAAACAGAGAAAGGCCTAACAGTAAGTGAAACATCCCTCCGCTAATAAAGTCATCACGTACGGTTCTCGTGGTGGCTTGTGTATTTATATTACTCATGCTGCTCCAATCTTAAAAACCACTCTGGAGACGTAGCCTGCATGTCAGACGCACTACTGAGCAGCGAAGCTTGTTAGCGCGCCCGCGACCAAAGCCCGCCATGCTACGCAGGCTACTCTAGACGCTTCAACTCCACTAGAGTTGCCCCAAAGAAACAAATCGTTTAATTCTTAATCGTTTTCAATTAACAGCGTACTCTTCCTGTGACTTCTACAATGTAGGGAAACTCATTACATTTTGCAAATGCAGCAATGTAATTAAATAAACCCCAAGAACTTGTTAACAGAAATCGACAATTCAACCTTCAGCAACATTCAGATAACACAGCTTCTCTCTGAGTTCAATGGAATACCACTTGAAAGTTTCAAGTTGGAAAAGGTGAATTCGTGTTGATACTTTGTTCCCATGGTTACACCCATGAAATTTGCACTTTTCAAAAGCAGCAATTTCCATATCACAAGTCAAACAGGACCAGCGTACATAGAAAACGATATCTAACTTCATCAGTGCCCGCTTTCAATAATTTGGCTATTCCATCAGGTCGGAGAAGGTACTTTTAAAGCCCTGTTCTGAGATGCGGTTCTTGAGACAGTATTGAGACTGTTTCTCAACTTATTAATAATTCACCAAGACGAAAAAAGGAGAGATTGTTTGAAATTTAATGTTTATCACCTTAAATCACCTTAGACATTTCTAAAAACTTTTAAAAATCTTTAATTGAATTTCTTCGAACGTCGTGGTCTATTTGAGAGGCTTAGTGCTATAACAAACGCTCGACATAATTTTTTATCTGTGCAAAAGAGAAGTAATCCTCTTATGATTTCCGACAGTTCATATTTGCCCAGAGCCGATAATCAAACATTTTTATGGACTGAGAAATCCCCATGAAAGCGATCTCGAAGCCTCTGGAGTGACCAACATAAATGTTCTCCTAAAAACACCAATATACAATTAAAAGGAACGGTTATGGGAATGACGAATAAAATGATCATGAAATGGAAATGCTTTGTTCGTGTATCAAATTTCCCAACTAATTCTGTAAGGAAAGGCAGTGTATCGAAATTATTCGAGAGAATTTGTGGATGTGGATTTTAGGGCTTATATGGGTTAAATTACATCTTGAATCGAACAGTCCCTGACATTGCCTTTTCGCACCTAGAATGGGTATAAAAGCCGTCTATTTATTGGATTTTTTCACTGATCGACATCGCTTGCATTCATTGCTGACCGCAGGTTTAATTTGAAGGTGATGGTGCGAGCGCGACTGACTGTTAAGCTACGGTAAAATCGGCGACAAAAACGAACATCTTGACAACATTGCTGGAATACGAGTAGAAAAGTGAAGCCTGTGCGTTTAACGTCTAACGAATCAAGCCTGTCTTGCAACAAATTAGGTTGTTGCAAGTTCCGAAAAGTTGCTGCAGAAACTAGATGGTAGTTCTTCTTTTTGCAACAACTTTTTGTAACCTGATTTGTGGCTGGTACGTTACACGCGTAAAGTTCGCTTTTAAACTCGTTTGCTGTAGCAGCAGTAGTGCTTTAGTTGATTTTGCCTGTTGTACCGTAGCCTTATAGGATCATCCTTTAGTCTTAAGGTTCATGTTGCAGGACCTCTTAGCTAAACTTGTCAATGATGTGCCGGTGCCGCCACTCTCGATTTAAAAGACGAAATATTGATTATCAGCCGACAAGCTGCAAAAGAAAAATCTAAAGGCTATATCAAAGATCTTGATACTTGAAGAGCGAAGCCTGAAGGCCAAACGTCGAACGGCGATCCAATATAAGAGAGTTAAGATCATGATAACTTCGTCGTTTGGCTCAGTTGAAGGGGGCTTTCTGGTTGTTTGTTTTTAAGGGGAATGAGGTTGATTTGAGAAGGAAAGAAACCGGTGTCTGCTTATGAGCTCTAGTGGTTGACTATCTGGCATTTTTTTCCTAACTACTTCCCCTTTTAATTTTCAGCAATCCCCAAATCCAATATTTCCATTGCATGCATTTTAAAGACAGCTGCCCCGACCCATTTTCTTTTTCATTTAAGACATTCGAGAAATAATCAAAAGTTTTCACACATTTATTAAACCAGTGACTACTATACGACCTTATGATGGAGCTATTCGATGACAAAAATAAACGAAAAACAAATCTTTTGACCAGAACCCCCCTGGACTAAAGTGTTGCGGTTTATTCAATAGAAATATTTTGATCTGTTCGTCGCGACAACGAAAACTGTCCGTTATAATCTGGTTTCCATCGTCCAGCAGTCGAACTTAATTAATCCAAAGGTCGAACAAAATGGCACTGTGGGTTCGTCTTTTGAAAAGTTTGACGTTTGGCCTTGGCCTGAGTCCCTGTGTTTTTAATCAGTACCTTTACCAAAAGAAAGAAGTATTACTTAAATGATAAGATCTCAATAGGGAGCAAAACCCACGTATGGGGCGTCATACTAACACAGGTAGGAACTGCAGCTACACCTTTTTCATTATCAGGGAATAAACTTTCATTAACGTAAAAAGTATTAATCAACACAACTAATGTATAAACAGTTTAACTAAAGAAGCAATTACTTCAGTTTGTGGCAAATTCATTAAGGATTTTGGCATTCATTACTGATCAAATTCCTATTAATAGCGTTTTATTCGAAAAAAAAAAAAAACTCCCTCACAATCTTTGACCGCTTGGGTTAATTTTCATTTGGGCGAATATACTTTCAGTAGAAATTAAAATTTTATGGGCAATTTTTCTTTTGCATTGGAAATACCTATTAATTCGGAAACAAAGTTTCACATTCCGGGGAATTCGCTTTGCAAATCTTGCGCACAGAATACTTAGAGCGATCGAACTAGTTCAGCTTGTATGGATTATTGGTGCAAACTGAACAGACTTGCTGAACGTTCTGTGATGTACAGTCACTTGACTTGGAGCAAAGAAAAATATAAACTTATTTAACAAACACCAGGCAGCGATCAAAAATTTATTGGCATTATTGAACGCTCGTCTCTATGAAAAAAGACTTTAAATTGCTCATCAATGATGGGCAATCATCATTACATTATTTATTTCATCGACCGAATTTTTGACGTTTTAATCAAGAAAGTTTTTTCTTTTCGGACGTCAATGAAAATCATTACTGGTAATGAATAAGAGAGAAAAAGGCGTATACTAGGCGGGCAAACTTGTTAAACTGTTTTGTCTGACGAAGCGCGCCATGGCAAAATGGTGGACTATGGCTTGAGGTTAGTAACATGAACATAAACTTTTATCTTTTTTATTGTTCCGGCTACCTTTGACTTCACGCGGTCGTACAGAGCAGCACATTACTGATTTAGAAACCAAGTGCTATAGATGACCAGGGGCGGATCTAGGGGGAGGGTGCAGGGGGTGCGCACCCCCCCCCTTCTTGAGATGACCTGCGGTTTTCTAATACAACTGCTATTCTGCAAAAAAAACTACGTGGTTTATTGGTGTTGAAGTAGAGCAAGAGACGAGTGCACCCCCTCCTAAAAAAAATCCTGGATCCGCCCCTGATGACGAAACGGTAAAGAATAGAAAACTGATTGATTAATGGTAACCAAGAGAGGATATCCTCTCTTGTGGTAACTCACTCTCACAATTAGTATTTATTTTCAAGGTCCTGCAAGACCCTGTGGAGACTCGCTTCGGAAATGGCCTGTTTAGCTGTCGTTTTATTCTCCTACGTATACACAACCTTGGTTACTGCAGAGGCAAGGTATTAAACTTAGGCTAACTTAAAATGCATATGCACTCTGACCATGCAGTATCCAGTTAATATGGCTGTGTCCATGCCACGACAACAAAGCTTAATGGTGACAGTTCCAATTCTAACAGGATTATCCGACGACCTTTTTCTGTAAATTGCCTAGAAATTTCTAAAGCGCGAGAAAGGCTAAAAGTTTAGTGGATAAAATATTCGGAGTTTTCCTACTATCTTACTTGCACGGTTTTCGGATGTTGTGTTTTCCCAATCTTATTACAAAGCTATTGCTATAATTGTTTTAAAATAAGTCTACTGTGAAAAATCGGCATAAAGACAAAACGTCCCCTAGAATTTTCTTATGAAAGAACCGCTACTTCACGTCCTCGAACTTTCGACTGAACCCATCAGGTAAGCTAAGAGTTTCGGATGAGATGAAATGGCCATCTAAAATTTTCAGACGATCAAAATTTCCCCTAAGACATCCGAACAAATGAATAGTTTTTAGGGCAGCTCCAAATTAACCAAAGAATATAGAAAGCAATTTGAGACACGTTTGATAACAGTTTGGAGACTTCGCTTGTTGGGTGCGCCTGACACCCTGATTCAAGTGAATGGCAAATATAAATACAAGTATGCGTTGGAAACGAAGGAAAACAAGGCTTTTTGAGGATACTCCCTCTTCTTCAGTGGCTTAATCAGATTGCAATGTTGCAGGGTTGCTTTTAAGCCACTGAAGAAGAGGGAGCACCCTTGAAACCTCTGGTTTTCCTTTTTTTTTAACGCATATTTTTATCAATTTTGCCACTCACTCGATGGTTTGTATTGCGATGTTTCTTCAACATTTTTTGCCCCCTGATTCAAATAGCCGTCCAGCGGTAATAAATCCATCACTAGCGTCATATTTTTGTTGCAGCGGAAACCTTTCCCTACTTCAGGTCCTCAAGAAGCACTTGATTGACAGCAACTATGACAAGGGAACACCACCTTACTTTAAAGGTTTGAGCCCATTGGCAGTTTGAGTACTTTAAATCGCGTTACACCAGGACGTCACACGGGTTGGCCATAGTAGAGGGAGAGAATTTGCGCATGGCAAGAAAAGTACTTTAAAGCTTACTCGAGCTGTTTAAAGTTTGGCTAATTCGGCCACGGAGCAGCAAAAAGCGAAGGGGAATACTCACTTTCCGAACACAAAAGTTAAGGCAGGAGTATAATGGAAACTGGAAGCTACCCAATAATTAGTAAGCTCAAGAAAAGTCCGAGTCAGTGGTACACATTTTAAAGAAAGAACATCCCATGTCTTAAAAATTGAAAACGCGAATTATAGTTTATCGCGCTATTTGACTGACGCCATATGAAAAGAACGCAAAACAAAAAGGAGATCTAGAAGTGCCTTAGTTTGTTAATATATCGACAATTAATTTCCTTTCAGTGAATTCCACGTTAATCGATCTTGACGTCTATATTGACACATTTGGTAAAGTGGAAGAAGTAAATATGGTAGGTTATTTAATGATTTTATTGTTCAGAGGGACTCAGTGTGAGCCTTTAAAATTCCAGCGCACTTTTACTGAATGGAAAGGTCTGCCTGAGAAGCCTCTCCTGCATGTATCATCCTCCAGGGGTTTCTTCTTTTCTATAAGTTATATTTGCATGTGCGCCACCAAACGGTACGCTTTTTCTACCCAACTATTTTGTTCTGAACTGAATAACGTTTCGTGCTTCCTGAAGCCAGAGTTTGGAATAAGGTGTTTATTTTTTATCCTTGGTCTGTCGAGAACAGCAGATTATAGAGACGTCTGGCTGAATCAGTTATACCGTTAGAGATCCGGCAACAACGAACCAGTGAGTTATATTTATGCGTTGTATGGACCTCTGCATTCAAAGGTTTAGGGTTCGAAAAGTCTCATAAAAGAGCAGTACCTAAGGGTTACTCCTGGAAAATTGGTTAGAGGTGGGGTTGAGACAGTGTTCCTGCCCTCCCCCCACCCCATCCAATTTCAGAGAAAAATATAAGTAAATTTATTTCAAATTACTGTAATACTACGTACAGTAAAAATAATATTTCAATACCTAATTCAAAACTGAAATTAGAACACAAGCAGCCATGACAAAAATGGTAAACCACCGCATTTTTTTTTGAAAAACTGGAAGAAGAAATGCAATGAACTAGTCTACGAGCAAAAGCCACGAGGGCTCTCGCGTCTTCATGACGTGTTTCTAGCGTGTGACTACACACGATACTTCTCCAAATAGGGAGTCTACGCTTAGGCTAGTTTACATATAGTTATTTCGAGAAAGGTTGTCGGAAAAAAATGTGCACGCGACAATCCCGAAAGGTAATATGGGATACTTGATCAATACAAGTGACTTTGTAGCTTCCTTTAGCACTCGCAAACATGTCCATGGCCTCTCCGTCCATTCTATCAACTTTCTTTGAAGAACAGTGAACTCAAAACCACCCACAATAACTTTCCGGATTGTCGCGTGCACTTTTTCCGACAGCCTTTCTCGAAATAGCTGTATATAAATACCGTAACCCTCTATCAAGACCACACTCTCAAATAGCCTCCCTCCCTATAAGCCTCCTTTTTCGTGGAGAAAGTTATCAACCCCCCTTTTTAAGTCCCTCTCCTCCTCCTTTATTCTTAAATGCTGGACTGTATTTATCAATCATGATTGTAGAAGACTTCACGTCCTGTGCACAGACGCCCCCGCCTCCTCAGAAAAAATTAAGGAGAGAGACGTCTGTGAATGGCCGTCGTTAACTCAAAATTCACGCTAACTCGAACTAAATTTCCTTTCACCTGATCAAATTTCTACAAAATTTACCGCGATAACTCGAATTCTTGTTCTTATGACTCCCCTCGGACGCCATTTAAGGCATTAGCTCGCGGTTGTGTAATCAGTAAAAACACTAATGTAACACGACTGCGCGTTTTATCATAATAAATCACGTAATCATGTCACCGTTTCATCGATGAAATAAGTAATTTTGCACTCAATAGCTAAGTATACACCTAGTGAAGTTCTAAAAAATCACATAGCAAATTGAAGATTCAATCGACCCCGATATCTCGAATCCCCACTAACTCGAACTGTTTCCCTTCAGGGTTCGAGTTACCGGGGTTCTACAGTGTAAATTCAATGCCAACTTTTTCTCCAACAGGAAATAGGAGCATACGTATACTTTCGTCAACAATGGACGGATCCCCGCATCGCAAACGTCATTAATTCGACAGTTTGGATGAAGGGAGAAGATATTATGATGCTGTGGAAACCTGATACTGCATGTTATAATTCCCGCGGTGAAACGAATCTGGACAAAGAGGACAAACACATACATTCCGTTATGAAGTTGTTCCCAAATGGCACTGTATACTACTCAAGAAAGTAAGCTTCTACTTACGTTCGTGATTACAGCCAGGCGCGGATCAACCCCAGTGTCCACCGTTTTACGGAAATCGGTCCAGTCATAATAAACATATTCTTTAAATAGAACTTTCCAAGTTGAAATCTGGAAAATGGGGTAGACAAATGTTTTCTTTTTACCAATTTCCGTGCATTAGATGCTCCCTCAATAAATCAGAATCCCGGGAAAGGGAACTTTAGGGAGTTAAAATCCCCCCCCAAAAAAAACCCGGGGATGCATGCCCCCCGGGCTTCCCTAAAAACTTGCTCCGTCGGCCCCTTGTTTAGGAAATCGGTCACTATTTATCCGAGATCGGCCCCTGACAGCAGAACCAGGCAGTAGAACCGGGTTAATTTTGTTCAAAAGTGAAAAAATACCAGTTTTCAATATGTGGGGGGGGGGGGGG
>CALNXI010002146.1:44120-62249 GCA_942486025.1 Porites evermanni
ACATAAGTACTTTTGGGGGACGGAGCAATGGTGGACCCCGCGGAAAAAAATAAAGGCACACCGAAAATTAAAAGAAAAATTTTTTTTTTTTACCCCACCCCCCCCCCCTTGGACAGGGCCCCTTCCAACAATTCCCCCCCCCCGGGGCCGGAAGGGGGGGCTTTTCCCGGGGGTTGCCCGGGGGGGGGGGGGGCTGGTAACGGGTCAAATTGAACCATGCATAACGAACCGAGTGAAAGCAAAGAAATGGTGGTTAACGAGAGGTGGTCCTAAACATCGTAGGTTCAACTTTAGGCCATGCAGTATTGTATTCGGTATTATCTTCTCATAGAGAAAAACTTGCGTATATTTGTCCTCAGAGTGCTTCTCAGCAGCCGTCCAAAGAGGAGAAAGAGCAGCCTACTCTTCACGGAAATGTTTCTGAAATCTTTTGCAGGTAAGGCAACCCTTTTTTTGTACTGAAATAACATAGACATTTGCATTTGTAGCGAGAAAAAGGGGAACAAAAGGTTACCGTGCGCGACTGTCGTGATCAACGATTCTTTTTTTTTCGAATTGTGTATGTTATATGTAATTTAATTATTTTCCCCTCATTTATATGTAAAAAAAGGCAAAAAAAAGAATCAATAAATAATAAACGATAACTGATGTTGACTTTATAACGGCAAAAAAAGGGAAAAAATGAATTGGTTTAGTGTGTCAGTCTTCAGTCTAATCTGAGGCTAAGTTCACACCATACAGGTTAGCTTTTGCGCAGTCGCCAAATTCATATCGTATAGCTAGGGCTTCTGTTCACACACAACACTGGGTTATCGCGGCGCGATTTCTGTAATGGAGCGAAGCTGGGACGGGCCGATCTCAAAAGTCAGGAGCACCCAACGAGAGTATAGTTCAAAACCACATAAACATAGCATTGTTGAACGTACTTTAGTATTTACACGGTAGATAAAGGCTTATTTTTATCCCCTGAAAATTTTTCATCTGTTCGGATTTCCTAGCTGAAAGTATAGTGATCCGAAAATTATAGGGATCAAAATTTACCTTTTCGAAAATTTCAGCCAGAAAAAAGGCTCCCGAAAATTCTAGGTGACCTTTTTAGGGTAAAAATCCGTTTAAAATGGGCAATTATACGTAAGTTCGAAAATCCTAGGAGAGGCAGGCAAGCAAGAAATTTGTCAGAAAATGATCCGAAAATTCTAGACCTCAAATCGTCTTCCGAACAGATAATTTTCCGAAAATTGTCGTTGGGTGCCCCTGAAAAGTGGGGAGTCATATATCGAATATAGTGTGAACGTAACCTTAGTTACAAAACAAAAGAAAGTTTACCCTATAAGCTTCAGGTAGAACCTCATTCCCAAGCCTTTTTATATGCAAGTGGGAGTTACAGTCGAAGTGAGAACACCTTACGGCTCTCAGCTGGAAAAGAGGCTGCACAAATTTTGTATATGTTAGACTGTTTATACCCTATTTGATCTCAACAACTGAAAAAAGGAGCAGGACAAATGGCGCGCCCTATCGCCAAGCGCAAGGAGTATTTCAGTTTGCGCCTTTAATCTAGCAACGAGAGAATAATAATNAAAGTATAGTGATCCGAAAATTATAGGGATCAAAATTTACCTTTTCGAAAATTTCAGCCAGAAAAAAGGCTCCCGAAAATTCTAGGTGACCTTTTTAGGGTAAAAATCCGTTTAAAATGGGCAATTATACGTAAGTTCGAAAATCCTAGGAGAGGCAGGCAAGCAAGAAATTTGTCAGAAAATGATCCGAAAATTCTAGACCTCAAATCGTCTTCCGAACAGATAATTTTCCGAAAATTGTCGTTGGGTGCCCCTGAAAAGTGGGGAGTCATATATCGAATATAGTGTGAACGTAACCTTAGTTACAAAACAAAAGAAAGTTTACCCTATAAGCTTCAGGTAGAACCTCATTCCCAAGCCTTTTTATATGCAAGTGGGAGTTACAGTCGAAGTGAGAACACCTTACGGCTCTCAGCTGGAAAAGAGGCTGCACAAATTTTGTATATG
The DNA here is from genome assembly GCA_942486025.1 of Porites evermanni. Classification (NCBI taxonomy): domain Eukaryota; kingdom Metazoa; phylum Cnidaria; class Anthozoa; order Scleractinia; family Poritidae; genus Porites; species Porites evermanni. The sequence goes on from CALNXI010002146.1 coordinate 46,145, forward strand.
TTAGACTGTTTATACCCTATTTGATCTCAACAACTGAAAAAAGGAGCAGGACAAATGGCGCGCCCTATCGCCAAGCGCAAGGAGTATTTCAGTTTGCGCCTTTAATCTAGCAACGAGAGAATAATAATCCTTACTTTGAGAAATGAGTCATACAGTATTTCACACGTGGGCTTCAGAAATACGATCATGCTCACTAACTAACTAACTTACTTACTTTTAAGTTAAAACTACTTTCCTTCTTGATTACGTACTTGTATACTTCACTTGCTTACTGTCTTACTAAGTACTTACTTTCTTACTTACTTACAATTCAATAGCATAGTGATTAGTTTCTACACAATAAAATAGAAGAATTTGAACAGTCTAGTTTGTTTTATATTTGCTCTTCGGGCTTTGTTACCAACAGAAAAGACGGTTCCTCGAAGATATCAGATGGTTCTCGCGTGAAACCTAAAAGAGTACAAGTACTTCCAGTGGCAAGTGAAACACCAGCTTATAATCATTATGAAAAGGGATGGCTTGCTCAGATCAAGAGCAAATTCTTACCTGTTAGTGAGAAACGGAAAGCGAAACCGCTGAGCCGTGCCCAAAAGATCGATATGGCCTCCCGAGTATTGTTTCCCTTTTTGTACGTTGTGTATAACACTGTATACTGGTATATTTACTTGAACGGCGTTGAAATTCTGGCGTAAGACGTTTGTATATATATCATTCTTGTCATTATTTACATAAATATGTATAACAGCTACATCAGAAATTACCAGAAGCAGCACTGGGCAAACAAAGCTAATACGGAGCAAGGAATTGTCTACGAGGTCCGGGTTGAGACCCTTGTTTTACTCTTTCATATCATACTTATGACCAAAAGGGGTTAATTTCAAGTCTCAACTTTCATTTTTACCTTTCATTCAATGCCCTCGTTTGGACATAGTGCATTCAACACTTATAAAAGGGATAATGCCTTTCGTTTTCTTTGACTGAGAAGATGGTACCCCTTTTCTAAAACTACAGAAAGATTTTACTAAATGGATCAGCAGTCATTAAGGGTACGGTCAGGATACTTGTTTTACAACATTGCTACAAAACGAGTTGAAAAGCGATATTGCGCATTTTCCCGCTCATTAATCAAACCTGTCTTGCAACAAATCAGATTGTTGCAGGTAGTTCTACAAATTGGAACAAAACTTTTGTTGCGCGTTTTACCGGCCCAAGACAAACTCGTTTTGCAGCAATTGACGTAATTCCATGTAGGGAGTAACTCCCGCGAAATTTTGTCCAATCAGAAGCCAGTATTGATTTGTTGCACGACAGGTTTGATTCGTGGATGGTAAAGCGCACGACATAGCTATTCAACTCGTTTTGCAGCAATGTGGCAAAAAAACGTTGCGCGTTTCCGTTGTCCGTTTAACTGCAGTTTAAATGCGTCTCTTCGTGACACTTCGAAAGACTCTTTTAAGTACCAAATGTTAGTTTCTTCCTACATTCTCAGCTTGTAAAATTCCCATCTCCGCTCTGCTTACACGAGTTGTTGGCTTTTGAACTAAACGTAAATGTAGTTTTGCAGTATATGCAGGCGTATCCTCTATTACCCATTTTATGGTATAAAGGTGTAATCAATCAATCAGGAGGATTAAAGCGAACTTAAATTTAAGGGCAGTTATGTACGTTGTTCAATTCCCCTGGGAACAAACTTGGCAACGGCAAATACGAGTACACACACATTTACATAAACATTTTATACTTATTTTAAAAATTTGGGAAAAAGGCTGTCCAGGCTAATGTATTAACGTTCTCTCCAAATTAAATTATAAAAGTGACAATCATAAACTCACAACAATATTTGGATATTGAAATTACAAAATACTTCCAAATTTAAATCTAGATGAAAATATACAAATTCATTCATTATTATATATTTTTCTTTAAGTTACGCAAGTGACTTTTAGAGCACTTGTCTTCTTTAGCTCTCCACACTTCTTTTAGGAGGGTTTTAAATGACTAACATTTTTTAGTAATCTGGTCTTTCTGTTCAGTTTGTTCCAAACACGGATTGTTTGCCAAACTCATTCGTTTAAATTATACAATACTGCCCTTCTTTTTTGATTCAGCAGGCTTAAAGCAAGCCATAACCAGAAAAACAATCATTTTACATGTCTGCAGCGTCTCTACACTAAGGGTTTGTGCCCTCGACTTTTCGCTGCGACTCGTCGTTTAGTGCGCGACAAGCTTTAGGTAAAAGGCATTTTGCACGGCTGAATTGACGTTTCGCTAAAACGTCCGTGTAAAACATCTATCAGATTGGAGCTAGCCCACAAAGCTACTGGTACAGCGTTCACAATCGCCACTAGAATGTGTCTTCTCCATCTTCTGCACCAAACAGCCATGACGGGCATGTTTTGATAACGAGTCTCAATTGCCAGGGATAAGCTGGTGAACACCCATTCAATCGCAAGGGAAACTGTGGTATGTATTGCAAATGACTGGAATAAAGTTTTGAAGGGCTCTTCACTTGCGTAGACAAATTGATACAAGTATAGGCACCCATTCACCGACACTATAGCAGTCGATTCGTATACCATACCCATAATAGCGATATCAGCCGTTAGTCTCTCACGACGAGGAGTACGAAAACTTTTCCATGGAACTACTGCTCTTTTACACAGCACGTAACAAATATGATCAAGGAGAACCATCGTGCTTCGTTCAATGACTTCTGCAGCGCCGTGAATTATTCCCAGAATGGCGATGGAGCGTAAACTATCAAGTTCCGCTTGCAAGACTCGAAAAACGATAGCTGAGCCACAGTACAGCGGCGACAATAAGACATAAGAATACCCCGGATGAGTGATATTATACAACTTCTGTACACACAAACGCGACGCTACTTTGAGAAAAACTCCAATGAGGGGGGCGAAGACCGCAATTAACAATTTTTTCTCCGCAGTTTCTCTGTTGTATATGGGATATACCACGGACGTGACAAGAACGAATACCAGAAAAATAAGACAGCTTGGTACAACTATTTTAAAGAACAAAGCTAATTTCTTTTGAGCACTTGTGCAGAAGGTATTCGTTAATACACAGACTTGAAAGCTTTGGTTGAGAAGAAACAAAGCATTAAGTGGAATTTTCAAGGGAGAAGAAATGCGAGAGTGCGATAACCCACTAGCCTGGAGGGCAACACGATAACTTGTGTCCAAAGAATAAGTCAGAAGGCAAATCAACAGCAACTTTCCTCTTACTCCGGTTAATTGAAATGGACGAAATAGAAACTGCACAAGTGCAAAGAACCAAATGTATAAAAAACCGCAAGACACTACATCAGAGATTGATCTTATCCATTGTATTTGTATTGAAGTTGAGTTCATGGGCTGGAACTCACAATTCTGCACAGTTTTAAATGAGAGATAAGTAACCATGATGTATATTGTTCCTATGAAGATAGCCGTTACAACTGAAATCAAGGCTCCCGTGTACATTGATTTACAAACTGTTCGAAGAGCAGATGGTCTCAAACGTTTCCAGGCCATGGTGCGATTTTCGTCATATTTCTCCTCCTGATCGTTTTCTTCTAATGAACATGCATTGATGACTCTTACGCTCAGTCGCCCTCTCGTCAGATAGTTTAAGCTTGCAGGTTCTCCATCGCTGTATTCTTGGTAAATAAATTCGTCTACAGGATGACAGTACCATTCCCGTCCGGTGCTTTCCAAAGGAGTGTAGCCAAATGATTCTGCTGTAAACTCAGGTTCGTCTGGATTAAAATGGTCGGCAACTCCACGGGTGAAACTAAACAGGATGTGACCAAACACCTCTAACAGTGCACTGCTGCTCATCTCCGGGGGTACTCTCCTACATTTACTGTAATGGGGATATCACATGGTCAGATAGTTCAGACTTTGGACCTGTTCTAGAAAAAAAAGAGAGATGAATTTACGACTCTGCTCCGGACAATGTTCATAAAAAGAGGCCTAGGAATCCTCATCCTGTGACCGGCTCAGTGATATACGACGAGGGGAGCATTGTTTCTCACCTAAGCTTGATAAAAAATATAGTTAGAGATTATCGGGGAAAAATCAACCCTGTTCCAGAGTAAATATGAAGTAAAATATACCCCAGTTCTTCAAGGTTTTAGGGAAAAGTTATATATCTCGGAAAAATTGTGCAAATCTCGTTCCTGAATGAACCGTTTTGGACTTAAATACGGTCTTCACTTATAGGCCCTTTGCAGCCTTGTTAGCCAATTAGGGTGATACTTCGTACTTGGATTTGTGAAAAGGTGGCTCTTTCGCCCTTTTGTACCTCAACAGGAACTTAAAGCAACGACTACGGAAGCGTCTAGTTCGGTGACCGGGAAGAAATTTTTCCCCCACGCGTCAATGCTTCACGATAGCAAACTTCGCTTTTTATCGCCGTCGTGGTACTTTTAACTCCCTACTTGAGGCATACAGGAAAAAATTACCCTACTAAACGTTTCTATAGTCATTGCTTGAACTCCCTAATGACTCAAATTAGCCATAATGTAAAATAAGAGTGGCGCCCTAATGGTTTGTCTCTTATCTCCTAGCTATCTCCTTAATTTTCCCTTTCTTTTCCTTCTGCCACGGTCAGCTGTGTAGTGAGATCTTCGGGCTTACCAGATCTGCGTTTTCAATTGTCGTTATTTCAATCAAAGGGCTGCAATTTCGCTGGCTACGTTTTCTAAATCCAACTAGACCCTGAAGCCTTCAGTTAATACAACTTGTTTGCCACCTCTTACATCCTTATACACCCTAGTATTTTTCACATATATAAGACGTGATGATCCTGATCCAGTGTGGTCTAGTTTTCAGATTAATTATTTCATGCAGGGAATGTATAATCATTAAGTATTGTGAAATCAGATTTATCTCCTAGAATGGTAAGTGCACGTATACTACCAAGTGATGTAAGTCTCGATTTACGTCACAACAATGTTTCCTAGCTCTTAAACAATAACATATAAACTTCACACAATAGAACGACACAAGAGTGTATACATTAACTTAGTATATCGAGCATCAACCCCCCTAGTACTTACTCAATATTAAGTCCCATAAACACACTGACACGAAAAACAAGCAGTAAGAGAGAGAAATTCACGAAGAGTACTTCTAGCAACGTAAGCAGTTTAAGGATTCATATATCTACACTCAGGTTAAGGTGCAAATAAATCACTTTCCAACATCATAAAAGTGAACGTCTTCAGATTCACTGGGAATAATTTAATGCATCGGATGCAAGAAGGAAGTAGCTCAAGACTCATGAATTTTAACGAAAAGCCATAAAAATATCAACAACATTTCGTTTTCCGAAATTAAACATTTGTTGGTCTATATTTGAGCCGTAGTTGATGAACTGAGACGAACAGAGGCTTTTACTTTTGTTTAAAATTTGATGAATTGTTACTTTAAAAATAACACCATGATCTTCCTGTCAAGATCACGGAAAAGACTTCAACAGTTTTAAAACACAAATAGTACCAATGGTACCGGTACGGATTCCGGTACCAGTGGTGCCGGACTCACAACACAAGACACGGGATGTTCCAGTTTGTTATTTGCTCTTCTGCCCAGTCAAGAACTATTGTTTTTTCTTCACAAATGGTAAGCCCTCCGACTCATTTTTCTAGTAAAATGATCGCCCATCCTTAAAAAGACAGCGCATGCTTTAAGGACTCTGAGCTTAAGCAGCGACCCCTGTGACTGTAACTGAAAAGAGAAGACACGGAAGGTTTGAAAATCGCATTTTAATTACCAAAAATCCTGATAATTTAGCGAATTTCTTCAAGAATTATCGCGGATTTGAGAGGCTCAGTATCTCAGAGAAGAAAAGCAGCGTTCACCCTTTACATGTATCCTGATGCACGTGGCAGTCGGGCTTAATCAAAATTACTTGGCTGCTAGCCTGCAATGTAGGCATATTTTTAGGGTGGGCGGAAGTTGCCTCTCTGTGTACGTGTTGCCGCGGCCGCCATCTTTGATTTTACCACTGAGAAAGATTGGAGAGGGCCGAAATAGCAACCCTTGGGGCAACCTCGTCCCCAGGGTTTTTCCCCGCCTATCTGATTTTTTTTTTAGGGAAAGCCCTGGGGACGAGGTTGACCTTGGGTAAGGCTGGTTAGAGCAAAAGAAGGAGGAATGGTAATAGGGAGGAGCGAACAAGAAAATCTCTGGTTGTTTACCATTTACAGTGGTAAACCGGTCGGTTAAAGGGTTGGGTAAACGGTCAGAAAAATTCAGGACTGGTGAATTTCGTCCCGGAACCGCGTTTAGCATTTGCACACAAACGCGACGCTACTTTGAGAAAAACTCCAATGAGGGGGGCGAAGACCGCAATTAACAATTTTTTCTCCGCAGTTTCTCTGTTGTATATGGGATATACCACGGACGTGACAAGAACGAATACCAGAAAAATAAGACAGCTTGGTACAACTATTTTAAAGAACAAAGCTAATTTCTTTTGAGCACTTGTGCAGAAGGTATTCGTTAATACACAGACTTGAAAGCTTTGGTTGAGAAGAAACAAAGCATTAAGTGGAATTTTCAAGGGAGAAGAAATGCGAGAGTGCGATAACCCACTAGCCTGGAGGGCAACACGATAACTTGTGTCCAAAGAATAAGTCAGAAGGCAAATCAACAGCAACTTTCCTCTTACTCCGGTTAATTGAAATGGACGAAATAGAAACTGCACAAGTGCAAAGAACCAAATGTATAAAAAACCGCAAGACACTACATCAGAGATTGATCTTATCCATTGTATTTGTATTGAAGTTGAGTTCATGGGCTGGAACTCACAATTCTGCACAGTTTTAAATGAGAGATAAGTAACCATGATGTATATTGTTCCTATGAAGATAGCCGTTACAACTGAAATCAAGGCTCCCGTGTACATTGATTTACAAACTGTTCGAAGAGCAGATGGTCTCAAACGTTTCCAGGCCATGGTGCGATTTTCGTCATATTTCTCCTCCTGATCGTTTTCTTCTAATGAACATGCATTGATGACTCTTACGCTCAGTCGCCCTCTCGTCAGATAGTTTAAGCTTGCAGGTTCTCCATCGCTGTATTCTTGGTAAATAAATTCGTCTACAGGATGACAGTACCATTCCCGTCCGGTGCTTTCCAAAGGAGTGTAGCCAAATGATTCTGCTGTAAACTCAGGTTCGTCTGGATTAAAATGGTCGGCAACTCCACGGGTGAAACTAAACAGGATGTGACCAAACACCTCTAACAGTGCACTGCTGCTCATCTCCGGGGGTACTCTCCTACATTTACTGTAATGGGGATATCACATGGTCAGATAGTTCAGACTTTGGACCTGTTCTAGAAAAAAAAGAGAGATGAATTTACGACTCTGCTCCGGACAATGTTCATAAAAAGAGGCCTAGGAATCCTCATCCTGTGACCGGCTCAGTGATATACGACGAGGGGAGCATTGTTTCTCACCTAAGCTTGATAAAAAATATAGTTAGAGATTATCGGGGAAAAATCAACCCTGTTCCAGAGTAAATATGAAGTAAAATATACCCCAGTTCTTCAAGGTTTTAGGGAAAAGTTATATATCTCGGAAAAATTGTGCAAATCTCGTTCCTGAATGAACCGTTTTGGACTTAAATACGGTCTTCACTTATAGGCCCTTTGCAGCCTTGTTAGCCAATTAGGGTGATACTTCGTACTTGGATTTGTGAAAAGGTGGCTCTTTCGCCCTTTTGTACCTCAACAGGAACTTAAAGCAACGACTACGGAAGCGTCTAGTTCGGTGACCGGGAAGAAATTTTTCCCCCACGCGTCAATGCTTCACGATAGCAAACTTCGCTTTTTATCGCCGTCGTGGTACTTTTAACTCCCTACTTGAGGCATACAGGAAAAAATTACCCTACTAAACGTTTCTATAGTCATTGCTTGAACTCCCTAATGACTCAAATTAGCCATAATGTAAAATAAGAGTGGCGCCCTAATGGTTTGTCTCTTATCTCCTAGCTATCTCCTTAATTTTCCCTTTCTTTTCCTTCTGCCACGGTCAGCTGTGTAGTGAGATCTTCGGGCTTACCAGATCTGCGTTTTCAATTGTCGTTATTTCAATCAAAGGGCTGCAATTTCGCTGGCTACGTTTTCTAAATCCAACTAGACCCTGAAGCCTTCAGTTAATACAACTTGTTTGCCACCTCTTACATCCTTATACACCCTAGTATTTTTCACATATATAAGACGTGATGATCCTGATCCAGTGTGGTCTAGTTTTCAGATTAATTATTTCATGCAGGGAATGTATAATCATTAAGTATTGTGAAATCAGATTTATCTCCTAGAATGGTAAGTGCACGTATACTACCAAGTGATGTAAGTCTCGATTTACGTCACAACAATGTTTCCTAGCTCTTAAACAATAACATATAAACTTCACACAATAGAACGACACAAGAGTGTATACATTAACTTAGTATATCGAGCATCAACCCCCCTAGTACTTACTCAATATTAAGTCCCATAAACACACTGACACGAAAAACAAGCAGTAAGAGAGAGAAATTCACGAAGAGTACTTCTAGCAACGTAAGCAGTTTAAGGATTCATATATCTACACTCAGGTTAAGGTGCAAATAAATCACTTTCCAACATCATAAAAGTGAACGTCTTCAGATTCACTGGGAATAATTTAATGCATCGGATGCAAGAAGGAAGTAGCTCAAGACTCATGAATTTTAACGAAAAGCCATAAAAATATCAACAACATTTCGTTTTCCGAAATTAAACATTTGTTGGTCTATATTTGAGCCGTAGTTGATGAACTGAGACGAACAGAGGCTTTTACTTTTGTTTAAAATTTGATGAATTGTTACTTTAAAAATAACACCATGATCTTCCTGTCAAGATCACGGAAAAGACTTCAACAGTTTTAAAACACAAATAGTACCAATGGTACCGGTACGGATTCCGGTACCAGTGGTGCCGGACTCACAACACAAGACACGGGATGTTCCAGTTTGTTATTTGCTCTTCTGCCCAGTCAAGAACTATTGTTTTTTCTTCACAAATGGTAAGCCCTCCGACTCATTTTTCTAGTAAAATGATCGCCCATCCTTAAAAAGACAGCGCATGCTTTAAGGACTCTGAGCTTAAGCAGCGACCCCTGTGACTGTAACTGAAAAGAGAAGACACGGAAGGTTTGAAAATCGCATTTTAATTACCAAAAATCCTGATAATTTAGCGAATTTCTTCAAGAATTATCGCGGATTTGAGAGGCTCAGTATCTCAGAGAAGAAAAGCAGCGTTCACCCTTTACATGTATCCTGATGCACGTGGCAGTCGGGCTTAATCAAAATTACTTGGCTGCTAGCCTGCAATGTAGGCATATTTTTAGGGTGGGCGGAAGTTGCCTCTCTGTGTACGTGTTGCCGCGGCCGCCATCTTTGATTTTACCACTGAGAAAGATTGGAGAGGGCCGAAATAGCAACCCTTGGGTCAACCTCGTCCCCAGGGTTTTTCCCCGCCTATCTGATTTTTTTTTTAGGGAAAGCCCTGGGGACGAGGTTGACCTTGGGTAAGGCTGGTTAGAGCAAAAGAAGGAGGAATGGTAATAGGGAGGAGCGAACAAGAAAATCTCTGGTTGTTTACCATTTACAGTGGTAAACCGGTCGGTTAAAGGGTTGGGTAAACGGTCAGAAAAATTCAGGACTGGTGAATTTCGTCCCGGAACCGCGTTTAGCATTTGCACAAATCAATTCCATTTACCGAGAAACGGCCTCGAATGCCTGAAACTAGCTATAGTATCAAAGATGGCTTTGAAGAAATGAAACACAAATTTCCATTTGGAACCTTCACTGTGGAAATACAGGACTACCTCTTCAGACCGGCGTTAAAATTCTCCTGAAAATTTTCCACTGAACTGACCGAAAATTAAGTCGTGTTCCATTTTTTTTCCAACCGGATTTTTCGGAAACTTCTTATTAATGGTAAACAACCTCTCTCTCTTCTCTCTTCCGGTTTTACAGTGATATGGGCATCCCCACGTTTTGAACATCCCCATTTCCAAAATGATACGGGCATTCCCTGTAACCCTAACCCTAACCCTAACCCAAATCGCTAAGAAAATATGAAAAGCGGATGCCCATATCACTAGGGTTTTGAGAATTGGGATGCCCAAAAAGAGGGGATGCCCATGTTACTGTAAAACCGGCCCTTTCGATTCCTTTCCAGGCCCCTTTCACTAGCCCCAACTCCTCTACTTTCTTGGAATTCAACATGACGGTTACAGGGAGCAGAAATATACGCGCACCCGAAAAAACCGTCTGCTACTTGGCGGCCGCCCCCCTCCCCACTTTTTTTTCCAATCCACTTCTCGTTGTCTGGGATGGAACCGAAGCGAGCTTTGGTATACATATAGTCCTTACTTCGCAGCCAATTATTCAAGCCTGCAGGAAACTTTCTTACATTATAACTATTTAAGTTTCAGGAAATGAATAACTACGTACGGTCTTCGATCTGTTTAAATTCAAGGATATGAGGATATAACACTATCGAGTATTCCATTCAAGTAAAACTCTCACATTTCGCCTTGTTCTCCTTTTGGCTTTTAGGGGGAAGTTAATTCTAAACAAATGTGCAAAAACCTTAACCAGATAGCGTGTTGTCGGTTATTTTGTTTGAATGTGTGGCGCTCTCCCTGTTGTCCCCGTCTTTGGTCTATACCGCTCAGCCTGAGGAAGAAAATATGAATTATGAAATAATTCTAAGTGGACATGCGCGTTACGGGTTTCTGTCATGCTACACGCGTATTCGCTTCTGTCGATTCCCGGAAAGCCGCTGACTTTGGAAAGGAGGCTGTTTATATCGATTGCTCCTTTGTTGAGGTGGATTAAGATTACTGTTGATGGACCAGCTAAACGACCTTGGCTACTAAAGTCAAGAAGTTAATTAATTGAGAGTTACCTGAAAAGTCAGTTTTGCCAGTAAGTGTACATGTTAGTAACGCGCGAAGCAGTAGCTGTGTAGCCTCTCTTTTGTTCTTAATTAGTAAGGAAAAAAGAGTTCTGCGGGTGAGATTGAAGCTCATTAGTTTTGAATCCTATGCCAATCCCTCATGTAGAGTTTGCAGACAACCTGCTTGACTGGAAATCTGCAAGGATCTTTGCATTTAAGCATTACTGATTAATTGTGTAAAACAAAGTAACGTACAGCAGTTTCCCATTGCCTTTATTCAGAGGATTTTTCAAGTATGTAGGTCCTGAAGATAAATTTCCTCCTAAGTTCCTCAATCATGTACACTTTATTTTGGCTTAAATATCACAGTGTTTGAAAACCAAGAAAAAACACTCCTTGTACAATACTTTAATCCTTACGTAAACGGAATCTTACACGGTTGAGTTGATTTCTCCCTAAAACGTCCATGTAAAATGCCCATGAGGTTAGTGCTAGTCCACAGTGCCATTGGTACCGCGTTTACAACTGCTACTACAATGTGTCGCTTCCATCTTCTTCGCCAAATAGCCATTACAGCCATGTTCTGATACCGAGTCTCAATCGCTAGAGAAATGCTGGTGAACACCCACTCAATCGCGAGCGAAACTGCAGTGTGAACTGCAAATAACTGAAGTAAATTAACGAATGGCTCTCTCCTTAGGTATATAAATTGATACAAGTACAGGTATCCATTCACAGACACTATAGCAGTTGACTCAAACAACATGCTCATGATAGCGATATCAGACATTAGTCTTTCACGACGAGGAGTACGAAAGCTTCCCCAGGGAGCTAATCTTTTTTCTAACATCGTATGTACAATGTGATCAAGCAAAACGATGGTGCTTCGTTCAATGACTTCTGCAGCGCCGTGAACTATTCCAAGAATAGCGATGTCTAGTAAGCTTCCAAGATCCGCTTGCAAAATTCGAAAAACGATCGCTGCGCCACAATACAACGGCGACAAAAAGACGTATGAATAACCCGGATGTGTGATGTTATATAACTTCTGAACGCAAATACGAGAAGTAAGTTTAACAAAAACACCGGCCAGGGGAGCGAATATCGCAATCAACAGTTTGCCATTTGCGTTTTCGTCATTATATGCTGGATAAATTAAGGAGGCTACAAGGAAAAACGTCAGGAAACAAAAGCAACTTGGTACTACCATTTGGAAGAACAAGGCCACCTTCTGCTTCGAGTTTGTGCAGAAGTAGTTCGTTAAAACATACGTTTGTAGACATTGATTGATAAGGAAGCAAGTGTTGAGAGGAACTTTTTGTAAATTTGAAATGTTGGAGTGAGATACACCAAGAGCTTGGAGGGCTACGCGATAAATTGTGTCCAAAGAATACGAAAGAACACAAATCAGCAGCAGCTTTCTTTTCACTCCCATCAACTGAAACGGACGAAAAAGAAACTGCAAAAGTACAAAGAACCAAATATACAGAAAACTACAAGAAACAACATCGGACATTGATCTTATCCACTGAACTTGTATTAAAGTTGAGTTCATGGGGTGGAACTCACAATTTTGCACAGTCCTAAATGATAGATAAGTAACCATCATGTAGATTGTTCCTATGAAGATAGCGGTTACAATCGAAATCAACGCACCAATGTACATTGATTTACAAACTGTGCAGATTACGGAGGGTCTCAGTCGCTTCCAAGCCATGCCTCTGTCACTATCTTGCCGACCTTGAGTTTCTTCGTTTTCTTCTGGTGAGCATGCGTCAATCACTTTAATATCGAGACTTCTGGAGGTTAAATAGGTTAGGCTTATGGCTTCTCTGTCGCTGTATTCTTGGTAAATAAGTTCATCAACAGGATGACAATACCACTCTCGTCCTGTACTTTCCAGGGGACTGTAACCAAATGATTCGACCGTGAATTCAGGTTCATCTGGATTGTAGTATTCGGTTACGCCTCGTGTTAAACTATTTAAGATATGACCAAACACCTCTAACAAGGTACCAAAGGTCATTTTGCGAACGTCAAGGATAAATCAGAAGTATTACCGCTGAAATAAGTCTCTAGTTGTACAAGCTTAAAGTGAAATGTTAAAGCAGAGGTGGTGATACATCATGAATCATACTCATCAAATCTAAGAAATGTAAACCGAAACAGTCAAGGGTATCAGAGAGCGCATGGTTGAGATAACGTGATACTTATCGACAAGGAAGAATTTCGTTTTCAATATGAATGATAAAGAGCTCCGATGACTTTCAGTTTGCGATATTGTTTACTATTTTGGTCAAAAACGTCATTTTATCGTAATTAACGCCAAAGGTGAGTTTTCAGCATTGAGTTGATGGTGTGTGAATAATCAGACCCGGAAATCATCAGGTTATTGTTTGCTACAAAGCTTTTTATTTAAATTTCCATCGATTTCTTTTGTTGAAGTTTTATATTTTGTAGTAAGAATGTAGACTTGTCTAACGAGAGACAATTTATCTTTCCTACTTTTTTAAATAAAGGAAAACGAAAGTTTAAAACTAATGACTCTTTCATGGAATGTTTTGTTATGGTGTAAAAATTGCCAAAAAAGGAAGAATCTTAACATTGAAGTTTGAATATCAAAGTCGCGTCCCTGTACAATTTCTCAAAGTCTCAATAAAAGACATAAAACGCTGTGGTTATTCCGGCAACTTCATAAAAGAGTCTTCAAAAATCATTAATAATTCATAAAGAAAAATAAAGCAACTCAATGTTTAATGAATGTCTTTATATCTGATAAGGACACGGCTACATTTTTCGTCCAGTTTTTTAGACCCAAAATAACCCCAAATCTAAATATTAATGCAAGAATGAGTTGATCTTTATCAGAGATTTTGAAGCCCTTCAAAAAACTCGCAGTCGTGTATTATCAGGTTTAAAAACGCGAGGCGAAGTCTCACACAAGCATTAACCATATTTCATGTTCTACTATCACAGGGACCCAGACACAAGCCTGACTTTATATCCCCAGACTTCTGGAAGTTAGGGCAACTACATTGGCACATAATTAAAATATGTCGGTTTCTAGTTAGCCATTAAATTTGCTAAATATGGAAGATACTTCCTTACCAAGAACTCGATCCAATTATCTTGGCTGTCTTATCAAACGCTAACACTTTGACAGGTTTTCATGTCCTGGGACCCGTTTCTCGAAAGTCTCGAAAGCTCGACACTGTGTTGATTTCAAGATAGAGGGTTCAATAGTTTTGCAACTAATATGATAATACTGTCAGTTAATGGACTGCTTTCTTAGCTAGGACCAGCACTTTTATTATTTAGATTTTGATTTAAATATTTGATCAGTTGGGGTCCGAAAAGTTTCAGGGTCTTTGACTTTCGAGAAACGGGCCCTAGCTGAACCTCAATCATTTAAATTAATAAAGTTTGTAGGTTTGAACCTTTGAAGATGACATTTCAGGTCCTCAACTTGAGCGAATACGTTTTAGCAGCTGTGAATATAGTTATAAATTAAATTTTTCAGCCTCCAACCCGACGTTGTTTTACTTTTATGTTGAATTCTCTTAAATAGGAAAGATTGAGTCACCGACTTTGGTGACCTTACCACAGGTAACAAAGGCAGTTTTTTTGAACAGTTTATCTGCATGAGGGGCTGTTAAACCCAATACTCAAGGGGAAAGTTATTCTTCTCTTCCTACAAATTTGGTCAATGGCCATACTTTTCACTGAGTATTACCAAGAGTTTTGGCCTGTGCAGAAACTTTACATAAATCAGTTTTGCTTTTNGTGAATATAGTTATAAATTAAATTTTTCAGCCTCCAACCCGACGTTGTTTTACTTTTATGTTGAATTCTCTTAAATAGGAAAGATTGAGTCACCGACTTTGGTGACCTTACCACAGGTAACAAAGGCAGTTGTTTTTAGTAACAGTTTATCTACATGATGGGCTGTTAAACCTAGAATAATACTCAAGTGGAAAGTTACTTTTCTTTTCCTACAAATTTGGTCAATGGCCATACTTTTCACTGAGTATTACCAAGAGGTTTGGCCTGTGCAGAAACTTTATATAAATCAGTTTTGTTTTACCGACCGAATCTATTTTTCCCTCAAGTACTTCCTTTGTCAGTTTCAGATCTGAAGCGAGCCGGTTAGAAGTGCAAAACAAAAAAACCGTTTAATTGATCTACGTCCAATGGCAGTAGAATGCATCTATTTTAATCATGCATATTTGTAGTGAAAATGCACGCTGGCTGTTATCGCTGCATAACACTTCGTTGTAGTTCGTCAATTTGCCCTTCCCCTGATACGATTCTTCCTTTCTTTTTATTTCTTTCTTTTTTTTTTCATGTTTTTAAACAAACGATTATACTGGGAACTCTGACATATCTTTTGGAGCTATTCCGAGGGAAAACAGGAAAACTCTGGTCTAATTTAACAGACTAGTTCTTTGGGCTCCTGACATTGGTTACTTCTCAACACTGTAGTTCCTAGTAATATGCAAATTTGACGCCATCGGATCACGCCTATCTATCACATCATCCGAAATGCAAATGTCAAAATCTTGCGTGTTTATCATTTAAAACACTATTTTTCGTGGATATGTTTTTCTTTTTTCAATTCGCATTTAGCTATGAATAGATTTTGTTTCTTTTCATTCCAACTAAATTTCCAACACAGAATTGAAGTGTTAAAACACAGGTAGCCCAAGCTCGAAATATGAGCATCGGCGAGCATCGGCATTGTTGCGTAACATTCAAAATGTAAGGATTTGTATGGGGAAAAAACCTATCGTTTCTGTAACCTACGAAATGACAGGATTTCAATAAAAAAAAGAGCTTACCCTACTTTAATGTTACAGCGCGCAGACGCAGAGAAAACACAATATTCTTTGGTGGGCAAAGTTGGGCAGGGAATATACCCGCAAGGCTCGGATAAAACCCACCGACCGGATGATGACCGAATGAGGGGCCTCGGTACATGGCGCCATACCGAGGGGGTGCCTCATGCCTGTACTGCAAGGGAGGGCATAGTTCACGCGTGAAAACGCATGGCCGGCATAATGTCCTTGGGCCAAGTTAACCAAGTCCAGCAAATCCTATAGCCCCCCCTCCCTGACGGGGCTTCAGCACAGGGCTGAAGGGGTGCCGCAGGCAGCAATTCCCCGCCC
>CALNXI010002146.1:62478-74641 GCA_942486025.1 Porites evermanni
AGTCTTTCACGACGAGGAGTACGAAAGCTTCCCCAGGGAGCTGGTCTTCTTTTACACATCACATGTACAATGTGGTCAATAAAAACCATGGTGCTTCGCTCAATGACTTCTGCAGCACCGTGAACTATTCCAAGAATAGCGATGTCCACTAAGCTTCCAAGATCCGCTTGCAAAATTCGAAAAACGATCGCTGCGCCACAATACAACGGCGACAAAAAGACGTAGGAATAAGCCGGATGGGTGATGTTATATAACTTCTGAACGCAAATACGAGAAGTAACTTTAACAAAAACACCAGCCAGCGGAGCGAATATCGCAATCAACAGTTTTCCATCTGCATCTTCCTTGTTGTACACTGGATAAATCAATGAAGCTACAAGAAAAAAGGTCAAGACACCTAAGCAACTTGGTACTACCATTTGGAAGAACAAGGTAACCTTCTGTCTCGAACTTTTGCAGAAGTAGTTTGTTAAAACATACGTTTGTAGGCATTGATTAAGAAGGAAACAAAGTTTAAGAGGAACATCTTGGGCATTTGAAAGCTTGGAGTGGGATATACCGAGAGCTTGGAGGGCTACGCGATAAATTGTATCAAAAGAATAAGTGAGAAAACAAATCACCAGCAGTTTTCCTTTCACTCCCATCAACTGAAACGGACGAAAAAGAAGCTGCAAAAGTACAAAGAACCAAATATATAGAAATATACAAGAAACAATATTGGAAATTATTCTCATCCACTGTATTTCTGTTGAAGTTGAGTTCATGAGGTGGAACTCACAATTCTCCACAGTCTTAAATGAGAGATAAGTAACCATCATGTATATTGTTCCTATGAAGATAGCGGTGACAATCGAAATTAAAGCACCAATGTACATTGATTTACGAACTGTGCAAAGAGCAGATGGTCTCAGTTGCTTCCAAGCCAAAGTTATGTCTTTATCATCATGATGAGCCATTTGTTCCGGTGATTCTTCATTTTTGTCGGGTGAGCATGCGTCGATCACTTTGATGTCAAGACTGCTAGAGGCTAAATACGCCAGGCTTGTGGCTTCCCTGACGCTGTATTCCTGGTAAATAAGTTCATCAACAGGTTGATAATACCATTCTCGTCCCGTGTTTTCCAAAGGATTGTAGCCAAATGATTCGGCAGTGAATTCAGGTTCATCTGGATTGTAATGTTCTGTCACACCTCGTGTAAAACCGAACAGGATACGACCCAACACCTCTATCAGTGTACTGCTACTCATTGTGTTAAAGTAGTCGGTGAATCCTATACATTGCAATACCTTAATTCATATTGTTTTAGCTGACATTAAACATGCAAGGCGAGAACTGAGCAGTGGTCAGAGAGGTTAGCTGTTAAAAACTAAAGCAATGATCACTGAAGTTAAGGTATGCATGAAATCAGTTAAGAAAGCAAAACAGTATAGTGGGTGCGAAAGTTGCCTCATAAACATCAATTCTGCTAAATGCCAAATTTAGTAAATTGGTAACATCGATGGGATGTGATAAAAATGAGGCACTTTTTTCTGTATCAATTTATAATCACATTGTGAATCATGAAGAGACACACTACTGCTAAGAGGGTATCCCTAAAAGAACAAGGTAGTCCCTTATGGTACACTCGCCACAAGCAGGAAATTACTGCTAATAGCATACCATTTTTATCCATAACGCTTATTGTCTCGCGTGATTAAATTATGGGTCGGAAAAGATTGTGGCTGAGGTAATGAGCGGTTGCGGGTTCGAAAGCATTCACTCGTGTTACGTCAGGCGTTTGAGAGTGGTGCTGAGAAATGTTAGTGCTCGTTATTGCTTCAAACATTTCTTGTTTCCTTGAGTACATTTTCTGCAAACAAGATCAGATAGTGGTCGCTGAGTGGTTGATTTTTTCCTTCATACTTCTATAAAAATGAAGTTTCATTGAAGTGGCTCGACAAGGCCTTTTCAACAGGAAAGTCCTTGACGAATTGTGGAAATTAAAGCAAACATATATGATTTTCCTGTACATGTAAATTCGATTGAGATATCAGCATATTTTAAAAACCTTTTCTTTACAAAAAATGTAAATAATTTTAAGCTATTTCAACTGAAATCCAACGATAAATTCCTCTCACTTACTCGGCTCGTCTAATAAGGCCCAGAGCCCAGATATCAAAAGACAACTGCTTGTTAATGACTCTCAGTTGCTCTTTATTGGCTTGGAGTTGACTCTATTACGTTGTTAAGTACAATACTCACAATACTCTCTGTACTTCAGTGTTATATACACCCACTTTTATCATGATCAGCCAGAAAGCCAGCTGCTTAATAAAAACTAACGCTGACGTAAGTCTTCTCTCAGATTGAAACAAGTTGATTAGCAAGAAACCTAAACCTTCAAGAAAACTACTTTTTCAAAATAATATTTTGATTTTCTTTCTATGTTTTCACTCCTTAGCTTACTAGGTTACCGCCTGGCCAATATAAAAAAGCAACATTTTACGTCTAATTAAAAATTATTTGCTGCCATAAATTCGGTTGAAAACTCAAGAAAACTCAAAAACGTACGTAATCTTTCCCTGGCATACACTTCAGAAGGGTCGAGCTGAGGTTAAAAAAATATTCAACGCTGCAATATTTTTAACATATACAGGCTTTGCATGTTATACGCTGAAAACCTCAGTTAGGGCACTTGTATGAAAAGAACTGTTACCGCGGAAATGGTTTACTTCGGAGACTAAAGTGCGACTAAATGGTGCATTTGCGTTGCACCAAATTCATGTCAGCAGAAACCATCTATTGTTGGTTTTCACATGACGTCATTAAAATTCAAACTAAAAAACTATCGATCCTACCGAGATTTTACTTGCACAATGCATTAGAGCAGCTGAAAACTAATTTTCATAAAAATTTTCGCTTCAAAAGGGTTCTTGAATTTGTGATAGATTACGGTTGAATTTCTAAGCTTTTGCGTGACGCTACATTTCATGTAGGTTAAAAAAATGACTTATTTCGGGAAATTTTGCTATCTAAACAGTTCATGTATTAGAAAAAGTATTACTTTAATGTTTATGAGTTTCTCGAAGAATAAATTCACGCTTTTGTGGCAAAACTCGGTAACAGATGTTTCTGTTGGTTTCCGTCCGCCAGTTGGAGCTCATCCAGGTGAGCACCAGCATGGCGTCTCCATACAAATCTCTATAAGTTTGGGTGAAACATTTCTTCGGATATCTCGCGTATACGAAATATTCCTCTAACCTGAATCTTGGCGAGGGTCTTTGTGTATGTACCTCCTTTCATTTCCCAGATTCTGGACTTTATCTATTGAATGGTTTTGAGTTTGATTTTGATCTATTTTGAATGACGTGACACTGAAAACCAGCAATTGATCGTTAGTTAAAGTTACATGTTAAAAGTTATATTGCCTGCATGTTTATTGTTTAACAGCTTTGCTTTATGTTCTATGTAAATGGCATTTTACATGGCCTATTGAAAATTTCGCTACTACCATGTAAAATATCTAAGAGAGTACCGCCTGTAAACAAAGCAATTGGAATCGCATTTGCAATCGCCACTAGAAGGTGTCGCCTCCATCGTCTTCGCCAAACAGCCATGACAGCCATGTTTTGATACCGACTCTCAATCGCTAGAGACACGCTGTTAAACACCCACTCAATCGCAAGAGAAACTGTCGTATTAATTGCAAATAACAGAAGTAAATTGTTCAATTTCTCTTCCCTTACATATATGAACTGATATAAGTATACGAATCCATTCACAGACACTATAGCAGCAGATTCATACAACATGCTCATGATAGCGATATCAGCCATTAGTCTCTCACGACGAGGAGTACGAAAACTTCCCCAAGGAGTGGATCTCCTCTTCCACAACATATGACAAATGTGATCTATTAAAACCATAGTGCTTCGTTCAATGACTTCTGCAGCGCCGTGAATTATTCCAAGTAAAGCTATGGCTTGTAAACTGCCAAGATCTGCTTGCAAAACTCGAAAAAGGACAGCCGCCCCACAATAGACCGGTGATAATAAGACGTACGAGTATCCCGGGTAAGTGATATATAACTTTTGAACACAAATACGAGAGGTTACTTTTACCACAACTCCAAGGAGAGGAGAAAAGGTTGCAATTAAAAGTTTCCCATTTGAATTGTTTTTCATGTATGCTGGATATATAACTAAGTGCGCCCAAAGATTGACAAAAAGCAAACTCAAAGAACCTGGTACCATCATTTTGAAAAATAAAGCCATTTTCTTTTGTGAACGTGGGCAGAGGTACTTTGTTAAAACATAAACTTGCAGACACTGATTGCTGAAAAAAAAAGCGGTGAGCGGAATTCTTAATGGATAAGAAATATAGGAATGAGATATACCAAGACCTTGGAGAGCAACACGATAAATTGTATCCAAAGCATATGTAATTAAGCACGCCAGGAAAAGTTTTCGTCTGATCCCTATCAACTGAAAGGGACGAAAAAGAAACAGCACGAGAATAAAAAACCAAAAATGATTAAAACTACAAGCAATTATATCCGAAAATGATCTTATCCATTGTATTTGTACTGAGGTTGAGTTCACGGTGTTATATTCACAGTTGTGTGCAGTTTTCAAGTATAAATACAACCCCATCGTAAAAATTGTTCCTACGAAGATAGCCATTAAAAGTGAAATCAGAGCTCCAATGTACATAGATTGAAAAACTGTTTGCAGAGGAGAAGGTCGCAGTCGCTTCCAAGCCATGGTTTGGTCTTTACTTTGCTTCACAGCCTCCTGGGTTTCTTCTGTTGAGCAGGCGTCAGTTACTTTAACATCAAAACTACAAGAAGCCAGATAATCTAAGCTTGTGGCTTCTCTGTCGCTGTATTCTTGGTAAATAAGATCATCAACAGGATGAGAGTACCATTCTCGTTCTGTGCTTTCCAGAGAATTGTAACCAAATGATTCAAATGTGAATTCAGGTTCATCTGGATTGTAATGTTCAGTCACACCTCGAGTAAAACTGTACAAAATGTGTCCAAACACTTCTATCAGTGTGCTGGTGCTCATTGTCCTTATTTCACTGGGTAGAAGAGATGAGGAAAATAACTCAGTTGGAACTAAATAAATTCGAATCTGAAGCGCGCAAGGCAAAACCGAAATATCTTTGCCATAAATAGATAGGCCCTTGTTATTTAACACCACTGTTTCAACCAAAAAGTGACGTGTCTCAGCAACTCGTCGCGGCGGGATGAAAAGCACCCTTTGCACTCAAATCATGATTGCGCAGTGACTATAGGTTCATCGTCTGGATTGTAATGGTAATGCTCTGCCCGGGGGATACTCCCTTATATGGCCTAAACGAGGGGTGAGGGGGATGAGCTGCTGGAGAGGGTATTGTTCTTGACCTCTCTGTCCTAAATTGCGCAGTCTGTCCTTAACAGGGTATGCAATTTTCCCTCCCCGGGAATGCTCTATTACACCTCGAATTTGACCGAGCACCCCTAACAGTGTGCTGGCGCTCATTTTGTCTCATGTAGTGGGACAGCAAGTCGATGAAAAAAAAAATTGTCAAATTACAGTAATTATTGATATAGATAAAGGTAATTCTAGCGAAACAGTATGATTTCAATTTCTCAAACGCACTTGTCAGCTATCAATATTCGAAACATCTGTTTTTAGTACGAAAGCTCTTCAACAGGAACTGGAGCGAGATCTGAATCGTCAAACGATAAGAATTTCAAACAAAAAGGTTATTTTAGCGGTTAGCAGCGGCGTTGTAATTTTATTGGCCACTTGTATTGCTGACGTTCCCCGTAAAGCGAGAGCGTGACTTTATACCTACCGACTTTTGGAAGTTAGGGCAACTACATTGGCACATAATTGAAATATGTCGGTTTCTAGTTAGCCATTAAATTTGCTAAATATGGAAGATACTTCCTTACCAAGAACTCGGTCCAATTATCCTGGCTCTCTTATCAAACGCTAACACTTTGATAGGTTTCCATGTCCCGGGACTCGTTTCTCGAAAGTCTCGACACTGTAATGTGTTGATTTCAAGATAGAGGTTTCAAAGGTTTTGCCACTAATATGTTAATAGAAATTAAAAGCAGCGCATCTGTCTCTATCTTTAAAGCTAAGCTTAAGACCTATCTTTTTCGACAAGCATATTTTTAGACTTTCAATTTTTTTCTTTTTTTGATTTTTAGGACTTTTAGACTTTTGATGTTTTTCGATTCTTAAGGATTTTTTACATTTTTTAGTGTGTAGATTAAAACATATTTGACACTGTAAAGCGCATTTGGGCGTAAGGAAATTGCCCTATAGAAATAAATTATTTATTATTATTATTTATTATTATTATATTATTATTTATTATAATACTGTCAGTTAATGGACTGCTTTGTCAGCTAGGAGCGACACTTTTATTATTTAGATTTTGATTTAAATATTTGATCAGTTAGGGCCCGAAAAGTTTAAGGGACTTTGACTTCGGAGAAACGGGCCCTAGCTGAACCTCAATTATAAATTAATAAAGTTTGTAGGTTCGAACCTGTGAAGATGACATTTCAGGTCCTCAACTTGAGCAAATACGTTTTAGCAGCCGTGAATATAATTATAAATTAAACTTTTCAGCCTCCAACCGGACGTGGTTATAGCTTTATGTTAAATTCTCTTAAATAGGAAAGATTGAGTCACCGACTTTGGTGACCTTACCACAGGTAACAAAGGCAGTTGTTTTTAACAGTTTATCTGCATGATGGGCTGTTAAACCTAGAATAATACTCAAGTGGAAAGTTACTCCTCTTTTCCTACAAATTTGGTCAATGGCCATACTTTTCTTTGAGTATTAACAAGAGTTTTAGCCTGTGCAGAAACTTTACATAAATCAGTTTTGCTTTTACCGACCTAATCTATTTTTCCCTCAAGTACTTCCTTTGTCAGTTTCAGATCTGAAGCGGGCCGGTTAGAAGTGCAAAACAAAAAACCCTTTAATTGATCTACGTCCAATGGCAGTAGAATACATCTATTTAATCATATTTGTAGTGAAAATGCACGCTGGCTGTTATCGCTGCATAACACTTCGTTCTAGTTCGTCAATTTGCCCTTCCCCTGATACGATTCTTCCTTTCTTTTTATTTATTTATTATTTTTTTCATGTTTTGAAACAAACGATTATACTGGGCACTCTGACATATCTTTTGGAGCTATTACGAGGGAAAACAGGAAAACTCTGGTTGTCTAATTTACCAGACTAGTTCTTTGGGCTCCTGACATTGGTTACTTTTCAACACTGTAGTTCCTAGTGATATGCAAATTTGACGCCATCGGATCACGCCTATCTATCACATCACCCGAAATGCAAATGTTAAAATCTTGGGTGTTTATCATTTAAAACACTGTTTTTCGTGGATATGTTTTTCTTTTTTCAATTCGCATTTTGCTATGAATAGATTTTGTTTCTTTTAATTCCAACTAAAGTTCCAACACAGAATTGAAGTGTTAAAACACAGGTAGCCCAAGCTCGAAATATGAGCATCGGCGAGCATCGGCATTGTTGCGTAACATTCAAAATAATATATAGATTTAGCCAAGGCTAAAAGCGAAGCTCCCGTTAATAAATTCATAATTTAAATCAAACAATAAACTTGTAATCCACAGATCAGGGCACATTCATTTGACTTTTGAGGCAAAAGCTGAGTGATTTTACAGAAAAGTCAGAATTTGACCGACTAAGAGTGAAACAAATTTTACATCGAGTTATTAAATAGTCTTATTTGTACACCGAAAAATAGCAATCATGTTCGATCACAGTAGATTAGGCCTGGAAAACAAATAGACCTAATCGTGTATTGTATTTGCATTAGCTGTTGCATCATAATGTGGCATTCACCAGTCTCTCCAACATTGCTCCGTTAGAGAGACTATGGATAACTGGACAACCCCGAAATATAGTTTTAAGAAACACATGCGCCACGATAGTCCTTGGTGGCAGCCAATTTACACGTTGCATTCCTCTGTCTAAAAGAGAGGCCAAAATAAAAAATCAGACCGGATTTTTTGTGTTCGACAAGTTTAGTTTACTAGTACATCTTGGCGACGAATCTGGTGGCGTGTAAACCAGCCTTTTAAACATACTTTTTCTCATCACGTCTCAGGTAAACAGTACTATAAGGCCCTTTTTTTATCATACAGACCTCGGACAGAATTTGTTCTTTTTTGCCCTGTTTAAACCTATAATTCTTCAGTTTTTTCACAATTTTGCAAGAGAATTTGCACTCATTCAATATCCACGACGATCAAAGCACGCGCTTCCTTTGCACAACAAATTATAGCATTGAATTATAAAGCGTTTTCATGAAGAGAATTCTATAATGCCGGGACTTTTCTGTTAGAAAAATCTGGTCCTATGTGATATGCAGGGTAATAATTTTGGGCTTTTAATGAAAACGATAAAAAAAATTTCCCAAAATCACTTTTCGGCCAGCCGGACGCGCGGGTTCTCACTTTTGACAGGCACCAAATTAGCAGTACGATCAATAGAGTTACCATTTACGCTTCAACATGATAGAGAAATTGTTATGTTTAGGTTTTATTTCCCTTTATTCATTCAACTGTGTATGATTTTGTTATGTGTAATCTTTAAAAGCGAGTGATATTTACGCGCGGCGTTTTGAGTATTCCTGCATGCGATGTTTATGTTCGACTGGAAACAACCGGTGCAGCGATGAAAATTGCGAGAGGGACTACTAACAATCAATAAAATAAATTTAATTCGGTGAAACATGTACAGAGACAATAATTTTCATTCCCATCAACTGAAACGGACGAAAAAGAAACTGCAAAAGTACAAAGAACCAAATAATAGAAATATACAAGAAACAACATTGGACATTGTTCATATCCACTGTATTTCTGTTGAAGTTGAGTTCATGGGCTGGAACTCACAATCCTGCACAGTCTTAAATGAGAGATAAGTAACCATCATGTATATTGTTCCTATGAAGATAGCGGTTACGATCGAAATTAAAGCACCAATGTACATGGATTTACGAACTGTGCAAAGAGCAGATGGTCTCAGTCGTTCCCAAGCCATAGTTATGTCCGAGTCTTTATGATCATGATGAGCCATATGTTCCGGTGACTCTTCATTTTCGTCGGGTGAGCATGCGTCGATCACTTTGATGTCAAGACTGCTAGAGGCTAAATATGTCATGCTTGTGGCTTCCCTGACGCTGTATTCCTGGTTAATAAGTTCATCAACAGGTTGATAATACCATTCTCGTCCTGTGCTTTCCAAAGGATTGTAGCCAAATGACTCGGCAGTGAATTCAGGTTCATCTGGATTGTAATGCTCTGTTACACCTCGTGTAAAACCGAACAGGATACGACCTAACACCTCTATCAGTGCAGTGCTACTCATTGTGTTAAAGTAGTCGGTGAATCTTATACATTGCAATACCACAATTCATATTGTCTTAGCTGACATTAAACATGCAAGGCGAGGACTGAGCAGTGGTCAGAGAGGTTAGCTGTTAAAAACTAAAGCAATAATCACTGAAGTTAAGGTATGCATGAAATCAGTTAAGAAAGCGAAACAGTAAAGTGGGTGCGAAAGTTGCCTGATAAACATCAAATCTGCTAAATGCCAAATTTAGTAAGTTGGCAACATCGATGGGATGCAATAAAAATTGGGCACTTTCTTCTGTATCAATTTATAATCACTTGTGAATGTCAAGAGACACACTACTCTTAAGAGACTATCCTTGAAAGAACAAGGTAGGTCCCTTCCGGTACACTTATCACAGGTGGGAAATTACTGCTAATACCATACCATTTTTTATTCATGACGCTTATTGTCTCGCGTGATTAAATTATGGGAAAAGATTGTGGCTGAGGTAATGAGCGGTTGCGAGTTCGAAAGCATTCACTCGTGTTACGTCAGGCGTTTGAGAGTGGTGCTGAGAAATGTTAGTGCTGGTGCTGGTTATTACTTTAACCATTTCTTGTTTCCTTGAGTACATTTTCTGTAAACAAGATCAGATAGTGGTCGCTGAGTGGTTGATTTTTTCCCCCATACTTTTATAAAAATGAAGTTTTATTGAAGTGACTCAACAAGGCCTTTTCAACAGGAAAGTCCTTGACGATTTGTGGAAATTAAAGCAAACACATATGATTTTCCCGTACATGTAAACTCGATAATTTCACTGCACGCATTGACGAAAATGGCAGAAATGGCAATTAATCGCCAAAATCGCCAAACTATAAACAAAAATTCAAATGAGATGGCAAAGGGGCCCTTTGCAAAGTGGCGATTTTGGCGAAAATGGCGTATTTGGTGAAAATGGCAGAAATGGCGCTTGATCGCCAAAATCGCCAAACTGTAAACAGAAATTCAAATGAGATGGCAAAGGGGTCCTTTGCAAAGTGGCGATTTTGGTGAAAATAGCGTATTTGGTGAAAATGGCAGAAATGGCGCTTGTTTGCCAAAATTGCCAAACTGTAAACAGAAATTCAAATGAGATGGCAAAGGGGTCCTTTGCAAAGTGGCGATTTCGGCGAAAATGGCGTATTTGACGAAAATGGCAGAAATAGCAATTAATTGCCAAAATCGCCAAACTATAAACAAAAATTCAAATGAGATGGCAAAGAGGCCCTTTGCAAAGTGGCGATTTTGGTGAAAATGGCTTATTTGGCGAAAATGGCAGAAATGGCGCTTAATCGCCAAAATCGCCAAACTGTAAACAAAAATTCAAATGAGATGGCAAAGAGGCCCTTTGGAAAGTGGCGAAATTAGCCAAAATGGCGTATTTGACGAAAATGGCAGAAATGGCGATTAATCGCCGAAATCACCAAATTATAAACAAAAATGCAAATGAGATAGCACAGGGGCCCTTTGGAAAGTGACGATTTTGGCGAAAATGGCGTGCACTAATTCTGTATCTTTTCATCAACCACAAAAAAAAAAATATATAGAGTGCATGTTGGCCTTGTTCTTAAAACGTGTTTTGGCAGAAATGGCAATTACTCGATGAAATACCTAATTTGTCAAGACAAATTGAAATGACATAGCAAAGGGTCCCTTTTGAAATGGCTATTAATTGCCAAATAGTTAACCACATATTAATATAAAAATGTTTCCAATAGTATAATTGTATACTAATAATGACAACGCTACTGTAACTTAAGTGTCATTAATTAACAATTAATGAATGAGGCTGAGTATCTTATGAAGAATTATGGAGATCGAGGAGGGTGTTATCCGTCTAGGTCGTAGGCCGAGGTGGATAACACCCTCCGAGATCTCCATAATTCTTCATATGATACGAAAGCCGAATTCATTTATTGTTTTATTATTCATTTAAAATAATTCCTAGTTTAAAAACATGGCTAAAACATGCTTACCTCCATCGATCCATCGATGTTAAATTCATCTTTGATAGTGCACGTTTAGGTTTGTCCAGCTCTGCATATATTCTCCAAATAGCAGATGTCGCCCTTCAAGTTGACTTCTTGCTGTTCTTGCCATGTTTTTAGCTATTTTTTTGCCTAGGTCTTACTCTTGAAACAAGTGAAATGACCGCCATTTTTGTTTCCACGACCAAAACAACTCAACCTCGTCCCCAGGTCTTCTCGGTTAACGGTGCCTTAACCTGCACGAACGCTGCATTTTTGACGTCATTTCCTCGTTAAACACAAAATTCTTTCAAATTTGGTCATCAGTAACTTGTTATGGTGAATTAAATGTGTGCTTTTAGCCAATCAGAATCGGGGAAATATTTTGAATGAATAATAATCTGTTTTTAATGCTTTTACCTTTAATTGATAACCTCTTGTGATTTGAAATTCGTCCCAGACAAGAGTGTTTGGTCGGGAATTACCACTTATAACTAATTTCTTGCTCAATTCAAATCCAATGGCCAACGAGTTGTATTCGATTATCAGTAAATGGTAATCTTCGTAATGTTCATGGCAACTTTCTTACCAAAAAATCCAAGATAGGTATCCTTAATTTTCCAGGCTTGTAGGCATTGTTTGAATAGCGACAGTTCAACATTATATGTTATGAGGAATCCAGGTTGGTTCTTGGCTACGCATTCAGATAATTAGATGGTCCGTATTGCCTTGTATATCCATCCTGTTTGTTATAATGGCGTTCAATCGTACAAGTATATATAAACGAG
>CALNXI010002146.1:74673-86837 GCA_942486025.1 Porites evermanni
GCACAAGTGACATTTCGTGCAGGTTTACATAAATTGGAAATAAGCGAATTCACACATTTCAAAATGGCGCATGCAAGTTGCTGGACTTTTCGGCTTTCGTTACTTTTAGGGGACCGTTTCTCTAAAGAGCAGAACAAGTAAGTGCGAGAAGAAATTGAAGAGTTTAAAACGACGGAAGAAGATAATGTGTATAGTGGAGAACCAAAAAAGAATGAAGGGCACACACCACACTGGTTATCGTGAAAGCATCTTTTAGCCAGGAACCATGCGTTTCGCAATCGCTTTTGATTTAAGGCTGCCTCACAATTTAATGGAACCAATGTGAAGAGAATTGTAACCAGTGAGGATTGTTAAGGTCTACATCGAACCTCAAAAGTTAGAGTGTCCATGGCAAGGAATTATTATGATTTTAAGGACTTGGTAGTTCTCTCCTCGAGTAATAAGTGGGACTTGTAAGTCTTTGAAAGGAATGAACCATACAAAAGCAAATGATGCTAGTGTGATCTTTCAGCGCATCACATCACTTTTGGTGAGTCAAGCGACATCGAAAGTAAGGAAATGTTTACTTAACCTGTGAAGTACATGGCACAAATACATATTAGCTTAACTGAAACGACTACCATTTGTTGTTTTCAGATATATTTGATTCAGTTGTATTTGATAAAATAATGTTGTTTGACATTTAGGTAAAGCTGTTTTGTCATATATTTGATTCAGTTGTATTTGATAAAAGTTGCCTCACAGTTATTGGGGCCTCTTATTAGGCAAGTAATTTGAACTTTTTTTTAGTATTGTTGCCTCACAGTTATAAGGACCTCTTTAGTTATCTACTTTGAAGGGGCCACTTTTGGCATCCAATTTGAATATTTTGCCACATATCGCCAGCCCTCTGGCGATTTTTGCCAAAATCGCCAATTTCGCCAAAATCGCCAGTCTCCAAGGGGCCACTTTTGGCATCCAATTCAAATCGCCAGCGGCTGGCGATTTTTCGCCAGTTTCGCCATTTTCGCCATTGCATGCATTTCTGGACATAAGTGGAGATGATAATTTAGAGATATGAGCATTTTAACTGAAATCCTACGATAGATGCCTCTCACTTACTCGGCTCATCTAATAGGCCCAGAGCCCAGATATCAAAAGACAACTGCTTGTTATTGACTCTCAGTTGCTCTTTATTGGATTGGAGTTGACTCTCTTACGTTGTCAAGTAGAATACTCTCTGTACTTCAGTGTTATATACTCCCACTTTTATATCGGCCAGAAAACCAGCTGCTTTCTAAAAACTAACGATGACGTAGGTCTTCTCTGATTGAAACAAGTTGATTAGCAAGAAACCTAAACCTTCAAGAAAACTACTTTTTCAAATTGATATTTCGATTTTCTTTCTACGTTTTTCACTCCTTAGCTTACTAGGTTACCACCTGGCCAATATAAAACAAGCAACATTTAAGTCTAATGGTGCATTTGCGATGCACTAAATTCATGTCAGCAGAAACTATCTATTGTTGGCTTTCACATGACATCATTAAAATTCAAACTAAAAAACTATTGATCCTACTGAGATTTTACTTTCACGATGCATTAGAGCAGCTGGAAACTAATTTTCATAAAAATTTTTGCTTCAAAAGGGTTCTTGAATTTGTGATACAGTACGCTTGAATTTCTAAGCTTTTGCGTGACGGTGCATTTACATGACGTCCAAGAGAGCTGTCATGTAGGTTAAAAAAATGACTTATTTCAAGAAATTTTGCTGTCTAAACAGTTCATGTATTAGAAAAAGTATTACTTTAAGTTTAAGACTTTCTCAAAGAATAAATTCATGCTTTTGTGGCAAAACTCGGTAACAGATGTTTCTGTTGGTTTCCGTTCGCCATGATGAAGCTCATCTAGGTGAGCACCAGCATGGCGTCTTCATACAAATGTCTATAAGTTTGGGTAAAACATTTCTTCGGATATCTCGTATACGAAATATTCCTCTGACCTGAATGTTGGCGAGGGTCTTTGTATATGTATCTCCTTTCATTTCCAGCATTTCCCAGATTCTGGAATTTATCTATTGAACGGTTTTGATTTTGATTTTGATCTATTTTGAATGGCGTGACACTGAAAACCAGCAATTGATCGTTAGTTAAACTTACATTTTAAAAGTTATATTGCTTGCATGTTTATTGTTTAACAGCTTTGCTTTATGTTCTATGTAAATGGCATTTTACATGGCCTATTGGAAATTTCGCTACTACCATGTAAAATATCTAAGAGAGTACCGCCTGTAAACAAAGCAATTGGAATCGCATTTGCAATCGCCACTAGAAGGTGTCGCCTCCATCGTCTTCGCCAAACAGCCATGACAGCCATGTTTTGATACCGACTCTCAATCGCTAGAGACACGCTGTTAAACACCCACTCAATCGCAAGGGGAACTGCCGTATTAATTGCAAATAACGGAAGTAAATTGTTCAATTTCTCTTCCCTTACATATATGAACTGATATAAGTATACGAATCCATTCAGCGACACTATAGCAGCAGATTCATACAACATACTCATGATAGCGATATCAGCCATTAGTCTCTCACTACGAGGAGTACGAAAACTTCCCCAAGGAGTGGATCTTCTCTTCCACAACATATGACAAATGTGATCTATTAAAACCATAGTGCTTCGTTCAATGACTTCTGCAGCACCGTGAATTATTCCAAGTAAAGCTATGGCTTGTAAACTGCCGAGATCCGCTTGCAAAACTCGAAAAAGGACAGCCGCCCCAAAATAGACCGGTGATAATAAGACGTACGAGTATCCCGGATGAGTGATATACAACTTTTGAACACAAATACGAGAGGCTACTTTTACCACAACTCCAAGGAGAGGAGAAAAGGTTGCAATTAAAAGTTTCCCATTTGAATTTTCTTTCATGTATGCTGGATATATAAGTAAGTACACCCCAAGGATGGCAGCTAAGAGACCCAAAGAACTTGGTACTATCATTTTGAAAAATAAAACCAATTTCTTTCGTGAACCTGGGCAGAGGTACTTTGTTAAAATATAAACTTGCAGACACTGATTGCTGAAAAAAAAAGCCTTGAGCGGAATTCTTAATGGGTAAGAAATATGGGAATGAGAAATACCAAGGCCTTGGAGAGCAACACGATAAATTGCGTCCAAAGCATATGAAATTAAGCACACCAGGAAAAGTTTTCGTCTGATCCCCTTCAACTGAAAGGGACGAAAAAGAAACAGCACGAGAATGAAAAACCAAAAATAATTAAAACTACAAGCAATTATATCCGAAACTGATCTTATCCACTGTATTTGTACTGAGGTTGAGTTCACAGTGTTGTATTCACAGTTGTGTGCAGTTTTCAAAAATAAATACAACTCCATCGTAAAAATTGTTCCTACGAAGATAGCCATTAAAAGTGAAATCAGAGCTCCAATGTATATAGATTGAAAAACTGTTTGCAGAAGAGAAGGTCGCAGTCGCTTCCAAGCCATGGTTTGGTCTTTACTTTGTTTCAAAGCTTCCTGGGTTTCTTCGTTTTCTTCTGTTGAGCAGGCGTCAGTTACTTTAACATCAAAACTACAAGAAGCCAGATAATCTAAGCTTGTGGCTTCTCTGTCGCTGTATTCTTGGTAAATAAGTTCATCAACAGGAGGACAATACCATTCTCGTTTTGTGCTTTCCAGAGAATTGTAACCAAATAATTCTGCGGTAAATTCAGGTTCATCTGGATTGTAATGTTCAGTCACACCTCTAGTAAAACTGTACAAAATGTGTCCAAACACTTCTATTAGTGTGCTGGTGCTCATTTTCCTTATTTCACTGGGTAGAATAGATGAAGAAAATAACACAGTTGGAACTAAATAAATTCGAATCTGAAGCGCGCAAGGCAAAACCGAAATATTTTTGCCATGGATAGATGTAGGCCCTTTAAAGTTCCTTGTTATTTAACACCACTGTTTCAACACATAAAGCGACTTGTCTCAGCAACACGTCGCGGCGGGATGAAAAGCGGCCTTTGTACTCAAATCATGATTGCGCAGTGACTATAGGTTCATCGTCTGGATTGTAATGGTAATGCTCTGCCCGGGGGGTACTCCCTTATATGGACTTTACGTGGGAGGTATAAGCCTCTGGAGAGGGTATGGTTCTTGACCTCTCTGTCCAAAATTGCGCGAGTCTGCCCTTACCAGGGTATGCAATTTCGCGCAAGTCTTTCCTAAACTGTGTCCACGTCCTCTCTCCTAAACAGGGTGTTAAACTCGAGGGTTTTGTCCTAAACAGGGTCAGGGTTTCAAACTCTCCGTAACTCAGCTATACCAAAATGTTGGTCGATTACCCCCTCCCCGGGAATGCTCTATTACACCTCGAATTTGACCGAGCACCCCTAACAGTGTGCTGGCGCTCATTTTGTCTCATGTAGTGAGACAGCAAGTCTACGAAAAAAAAATCGTCAAATTACAGTAATTATTAATATAGAAAAAGGTAATTCTAGCGAAACAGTATGATTTCAATATCTAAAACGCACTTGTCAGCTATCAATATTCGAAACATCAGTTTTTAGTACGAAAGCTCTTGAACAGGAACTGGAGCGAGACCTGAATCGTCAAACGATAAGAATTTCAAACAAAAAGGTTATTTTAGCGGTTTGCAGTGGCGTTGTAATTTTATTGGCCACTTGTATTGGTGACATTCGCCGTAGAGCGAGAGCCTGACTTTATACCTACAGACTTCTGGAAGTTACGGTAACTACATTGGCACATAACTAAAATATGTCGGTTTCTAGTTAGCCATTAAATTTGCTAAATATGGAAGATACTTCCTTACCAAGAACTCGGTCCAATTATCCACTCTTATCAAACGCTAACACTTTGATAGGTTTTCATGTCCTGGAGCCCGTTTCTCGAAAGTCGCGAAAGCTCGACACTGTGTTGATTTCAAGATAGAGGTTTCAATAGTTTCACATCTAACAGGCCAGAGCCCCGATTTTAAGTACTAGGCGACTTTGAAAGACGCGTGCTTCACATATTTGTGGCGGATTAGAATGCCGCCTTGGTCGGAAGCCCTTTGTTTAAAACATGGCGGGATACCCGTAGCTTGAGGCAAGCATGTGCCTTGTAGCTGTCAACATAATGCTTTTTAATTACATTCTGTCATAATTAACAAAACCCGATCCATGTTTGATTGAAAGTAATTGTACACCCACTTTTATCATGATCAGCCAGAAAGCCAGCTGCTTAATAAAAACTAACGCTGACGTAAGTCTTCTCTCAGATTGAAACAAGTTGATTAGCAAGAAACCTAAACCTTCAAGAAAACTACTTTTTCAAAATAATATTTTGATTTTCTTTCTATGTTTTCACTCCTTAGCTTACTAGGTTACCGCCTGGCCAATATAAAAAAGCAACATTTTACGTCTAATTAAAAATTATTTGCTGCCATAAATTCGGTTGAAAACTCAAGAAAACTCAAAAACGTACGTAATCTTTCCCTGGCATACACTTCAGAAGGGTCGAGCTGAGGTTAAAAAAATATTCAACGCTGCAATATTTTTAACATATACAGGCTTTGCATGTTATACGCTGAAAACCTCAGTTAGGGCACTTGTATGAAAAGAACTGTTACCGCGGAAATGGTTTACTTCGGAGACTAAAGTGCGACTAAATGGTGCATTTGCGTTGCACCAAATTCATGTCAGCAGAAACCATCTATTGTTGGTTTTCACATGACGTCATTAAAATTCAAACTAAAAAACTATCGATCCTACCGAGATTTTACTTGCACAATGCATTAGAGCAGCTGAAAACTAATTTTCATAAAAATTTTCGCTTCAAAAGGGTTCTTGAATTTGTGATAGATTACGGTTGAATTTCTAAGCTTTTGCGTGACGCTACATTTCATGTAGGTTAAAAAAATGACTTATTTCGGGAAATTTTGCTATCTAAACAGTTCATGTATTAGAAAAAGTATTACTTTAATGTTTATGAGTTTCTCGAAGAATAAATTCACGCTTTTGTGGCAAAACTCGGTAACAGATGTTTCTGTTGGTTTCCGTCCGCCAGTTGGAGCTCATCCAGGTGAGCACCAGCATGGCGTCTCCATACAAATCTCTATAAGTTTGGGTGAAACATTTCTTCGGATATCTCGCGTATACGAAATATTCCTCTAACCTGAATCTTGGCGAGGGTCTTTGTGTATGTACCTCCTTTCATTTCCCAGATTCTGGACTTTATCTATTGAATGGTTTTGAGTTTGATTTTGATCTATTTTGAATGACGTGACACTGAAAACCAGCAATTGATCGTTAGTTAAAGTTACATGTTAAAAGTTATATTGCCTGCATGTTTATTGTTTAACAGCTTTGCTTTATGTTCTATGTAAATGGCATTTTACATGGCCTATTGAAAATTTCGCTACTACCATGTAAAATATCTAAGAGAGTACCGCCTGTAAACAAAGCAATTGGAATCGCATTTGCAATCGCCACTAGAAGGTGTCGCCTCCATCGTCTTCGCCAAACAGCCATGACAGCCATGTTTTGATACCGACTCTCAATCGCTAGAGACACGCTGTTAAACACCCACTCAATCGCAAGGGAAACTGCCGTATTAATTGCAAATCTGAACAGAAGTAAATTGTTCAATTTCTCTTCCCTTACATAAATGAACTGATATAAGTATACGAATCCATTCACCGACACTATAGCAGCAGATTCATACAACATGCTCATGATAGCGATATCAGCCATTAGTCTCTCACGACGAGGAGTACGAAAACTTCCCCAAGGAGCGGACCTTCTCTTCCACAACATATGACAAATGTGATCAATTAAAACCATAGTGCTTCTTTCAATGACTTCTGCAGCACCGTGAATTATTCCAAGTAATGCTATGGCTTGTAAACTGCCAAGATCCGCTTGCAAAACTCGAAAAAGGACAGCCGCCCCACAATAGACCGGTGAAAATAAGACGTACGAGTATCCCGGATGAGTGATATACAACTTTTGAACACAAATACGAGAGGCTACTTTTACCACAACTCCGAGGAGAGGAGAAAAGGTTGCAATTAAAAGTTTCCCATTTGAATTTTCTTTCATGTATGCTGGGTATATAAGTAAGTACACCCCAAGGATGGCAGCTATAAGAGACCCAAAGAACTTGGTACTATCATTTTGAAAAATAAAACTAATTTCTTTCGTGAACCTGGGCAGAGGTACTTTGTTAAAATATAAACTTGCAGACACTGATTGCTGAAAAAAAAAGCCTTGAGCGGAAGTCTTAATGGATAAGAAATATGGGAATGAGATATACCAAGACCTTGGAGAGCAACACGATAAATTGTGTCCAAAGCATATGAAATTAAGCACACCAGGAAAAGTTTTCGTCTGATCCCCTTCAACTGAAAGGGACGAAAAAGAAACAGCACGAGAATAAAAAACCAAAAATAATTAAAACTACAAGCAATTATATCCGAAACTGATCTTATCCACTGTATTTGTATTGACGTTGAGTTCACAGTGTTGTATTCACAGTTGTGTGCAGTTTTCAAAAATAAATACAATTCCATCGTAAAAATTGTTCCTACGAAGATAGCCATTAAAAGTGAAATCAGAGCTCCAATGTATATAGATTGAAAAACTGTTTGCAGAAGAGAAGGTCGCAGTCGCTTCCAAGCCATGGTTTGGTCTTTACTTTGTTTCAAAGCTTCCTGGGTTTCTTCGTTTTTTTCTGTTGAGCAGGCGTCAGTTACTTTAACATCAAAACTACAAGAAGCCAGATAATCTAAGCTTGTGGCTTCTCTGTCGCTGTATTCTTGGTAAATAAGTTCATCAACAGGATGACAGTACCATTCTCGTCCTGTACTTTCCAGAGAATTGTAACCAAATAAATCTGCGGTAAATTCAGGTTTATCTGGATTGTAATGTTCAGTCACACCTCTAGTAAAACTGTACAAAATGTGTCCAAACACTTCTATCAGTGTGCTGGTGCTCATTTTCCTTATTTCACTTGGTAGAATAGGTGAAGAAAATAACACAGTTGGAACTCAGTAAATTCGAATCTGAAGCGCGCAAGGCAAAACCGAAATATTTTTGCATAGGCCCTTTAAAGTTCCTTGTTATTTAACACCACTGTTTCAACACATAAAGCGACTTGTCTCAGCAACACGTCGCGGCGGGATGAAAGCGGCCTTTGTACTCAAATCATGATTGCACAGTGACTATAGGTTCATCGTCTGGATTGTAATGGTAATGCTCTGCCCGGGGGGGTACTCCCTTATATGGACTTTATGGGGGAGGTATGAGCCGCTGGACAGGGTATGGTTCTTGACCTCTCTGTCCAAAATTGCGCGAGTCTGCCCTTACCAGGGTATGCAATTTCGCGCAAGTCTTTCCTAAACTGTGTCCACGTCCTCTCTCTCGAGTTAACTCGAGGGTTTTGTCCTAAACAGGGTCAGGGTTTCAAACTCTCCGTTACTCAGCTTTACCAAAATGTTGGTCGATTACCCCTTCCCCGGGAATACTATATTACACCTCGAATTTGACCGAGCATCCCTAACAGTGTGCTGGCGCTCATTTTGTCTCATGTAGTGAGACAGCAAGTCTACGAAAAAAAATTGTCAAATTACAGTAATTATTGATATAGAAAAAGGTAATTCTAGCGAAACAGTATGATTTCAATATCTAAAACGCACTTGTCAGCTATCAATATTCGAAACATCAGTTTTTAGTACGAAAGCTCTTGAACAGAAACTGGAGCGAGACCTGAATCGTCAAACGATAAGAATTTCAAACAAAAAGGTTATTTTAGCGGTTAGCAGCGGCGTTGTAATTTTATTGGCCACTTGTATTGGTGACATTCGCCGTAAAGCGAGAGCCTGACTTTATACCTACAGACTTCTGGGAGTTACGGTAACTACATTGGCACATAACTAAAATATGTCGGTTTCTAGTTAGCTATTAAATTTGCTAAATATGGAAGATACTTCCTTACCAAGAACTCGGTCTCTTATCAAACGCTAACTCTTTGATATATAACACTATGTTTTTTCATGTCCTGGGGCCCGTTTCTCGAAAGTCTCGACACTGTGTTGATTTCAAGATAGAGGTTTCAATAGTTCTGCATTTAACAGGCCAGGGCCCTGATTTTAAGTACTAGGCGACTTTGAAAGACGCGTGCTTCAAATATTTGTGGCGGATTAGAATGCCGCCTTGGTCGGAAGCCCTTTGTTTAAAACATGGCGGGATACCCGTAGCTTAAGGCAAGCATGTGCCTTGTAGCTGTCAACATAATGCTTTTTAATTACATTCTGTCATAATTAACAAAACCCGATCCATGTTTGATTGAAAGTAATTGTACAAATCTGGTACCAGACAAACCGCTTTTAAAAAACCAAAAACCAAAACTAGTCTATGGTTATTTCTCATTAATTTCACTTATCAAAACAAATATTTACTTTTATCAGTTTTCCCGTTTCTTTTAAAACATCCTTCATTTCCGGGCGTTTCACTGTAGTCAATGAAAGACACGTCTTATCAGTCTTCTTTTACGCGGTAATATCAAAATTTCCATCTTCCAAAACGCGATGAACCAAAGCCGGCAGGGTACCAAAGCGCCAAAGGCGCACGATGCAGTCCTGGTGTTTTGTGAGCACCCGTTTAAAAGATTGAACGCCAAAACTATCAAGTTTTGGTACAGCGAGAGGCAGCTAGTTTCGGTGCCCAAAGGTCCAAAGGTTAGTGCATGGACAGGCTATCGAAAGAAAATAAAAGGGATGCTTGCCCAATGGATATCAGGCCTAACTACGCAAATAAATGTCTCATTACATCCTTGTCTGCGAGGTTAGTACTAAATTTACCCTCTAGAATACATTACACAACTCAATCAGCAACACTTTGCAAGTAGAATTGGCGATCAGTGTGGGCAATTTATATTTCTAAGGGACGTCCGTCGCACAAAGGCTTAACGCGCGGGGTTTTTTTTTTTTTGTCAATGACTGACATAAGAGTTTCCTCACAATCGACCCAGTTAGAGTGCGATAATGTGCGCGGGAACTTTGCCTACAACTGGCAATAAGCTGAATAAACCAGAAGCTGAACACCATGAATAAGTTACTAAATCACATCGCTCAGGTTTTTAGGTGGATATTAAAAATCGTATTTTCTCAAGTACCGGAGGGGTTTTTTGCGCATTCTGTTGCGCAGTTTGGCAGTGATATACCGAGCATCAGACAGGTAACGCACCGAAAGCCACCATTTTACCAAACAGTTTTCCTGCAATGGTCTTAGTACTGGTCCCGTTGCCGAAGCCTTGCACGAGCAAGATACGGTAATCGAGAGTCGAGAATCGAGAATCGATATTGCACTCGGGACAAGAAAAGGTGGCCGTCCAAGAACAACTGATGCAATGCAAGAGCTTCAAGCTGCTGTGAATCGCCAATTCTGGATTACAACCAGTAAAGGAACTCCTGAGAAGCGTCCAAATTATAAAGGAACTTTGGAGGCCAGTCAGCCTAGTGATTGTCGCACCACGCATAAAGTAGAATAAATTTGTTAGCCTGGTCTTGTCTTTGCCACAAATCACGTAAAACTATAAAGAAGGTGCCACTATGAACTCTGGAAAATGAAAATTCAATAATACTATGGTTGATGACTGACAGTTTAAAAGAGAGACAACCTTCACCTCAGAATCTTGGGCGCGCCGCCTGTAAGCTGTGAGGGAGAGCGTAGCCCCATAATTTGGCCTATTTCAAAATAAATGACAGTATAAAGATGACCTACAATAATAATTTGGATAATGAGCGACATTTCAAAAGAGAGACTACCATCACCTCAGAATCTTGGGTGCGCCGCCTGTAAGCTCTGAGGGAGAGGGAAGCCCCATAATTTGGCCTATTTAAAAACAAATGACACTACTAAAATAACCTACAATTCCTACAATTATAATTTCAAAAGACAGACTACCATCACCTCAGAATCTTGGGCGCGCCGCCTGTAAGCTCTGAGGGAGAGGGTAGCCCCATAATTAATTTGGCCTATTTCA
The DNA here is from genome assembly GCA_942486025.1 of Porites evermanni. NCBI lineage: Eukaryota > Metazoa > Cnidaria > Anthozoa > Scleractinia > Poritidae > Porites > Porites evermanni. The sequence goes on from CALNXI010002146.1 coordinate 85,711, forward strand.
AAAACAAATGACACTACAAAAATTGCCTACAATTATAATTGGGATAATGAGCGACATTTCAAAAGAGAGACTATTATCACCTCAGAATCATTGGGCGCGCCGCCTGTAAGCTCTGAGGGAAAGGGAAACCCCATAATTTGGCCTATTTAAAAACAAATGACACTACTAAAAGAACCTACAATTATAATTTCAAAAGAGAGACTACCATCACCTCAGAATCTTGGGCGCGCCGCCTGTAAGCTCTGAGGGAGAGGGTAGCCCCATAATTTGGCCTATTTCAAAATAAATGACAGTACAAAGATGACCTACAATAATAATTTGGATAATGAGCGACATTTCAAAAGAGAGCGGACTACCATCACCTCAGAATCTTGGGCGCGCCGCCTGTTAGCTCTGAGGGAGAGGGAAACCCCATAATTTGGCCTATTTCAGAAACAAATGATAATACAAAAATAACCTACAATAATAATTAGGATAAATGACCGACATTTTAAAAGAGAGACTACCATCACCTCAGAATCTTGGGCGCGCCGCCTGTAAGCTCTGAGGGAGAGGGTAGCCTCATAATTAATTTGGCCTTTTTCAAAAACAAATGACACTACAAAAATTACCTACAATTATAATTTCAAAAGAGAGACTACCATCACCTCAGAAACTTGGGCGCGCCGCCTGTAAGCTCTGAGGGAGAGGGTAGCCCCATAATTTGGCCTATTTCAAAACAAATGTCACTACAAAAATAACCTGCAACAATAATTTGGATAAATGACCGACATTTTAAAAGAGAGACTACCTTCACCTCAGAATCTTGGGCGCGCCGCCTGTAAGCGGCACCCGTACAAAAGGTAAGGTGCCCCAGATCGTTGGTTTAACTCTTACTTGAAAGGTCGTACTTTCTTGGTTAATGACTGTAGATCGTCTAAAACCACTGTTGCAAGTGGTGTGCCACAGGGGACTATCTTACTATCTTTAGTGTTTTCTTATTATATGTAAACGATCCTTCTAAATACTTATTTTATTAACTAGCAAGAAAGTACGCAAAGTAAACTAGTATCACTTTTGCCAGTTTTGATATAAGTAAAATAAATGAATGTAGTATAAATTAGTATTTCAATAAAATAAATAATAAG
>CALNXI010002147.1:10441-28092 GCA_942486025.1 Porites evermanni
AAATGGTCTATTGGGCGGTTCCTATGATAGGTCGTTCTTGACATAAATAAGCAAGGGATGATGAGGTTATGGCCAAATTTAAAATAAACGATTTCCTTGCAGGCAAAAATACGAGTCGAAATGATATTAGTATGGGTGCCAAACACCAGGATATTTTGCGTCGTACCTGGCCCACACTAAGAAAGGATCTTGAACCTATAAAGCTATTACCAGATTTGGTAGATGTGTTGGACCCCACAGACGAGGAAGAAATTAAAGCGAGTTCGAGAAAAACGCGAGAAGATGCGGCTGATAAGCTCCTGGAGATTCTACCCAGGAAAGGAGAGAGGGCTTTTGACGTTTTTGAGAGAGCATTAAAAAAAGTGCTGCCTCATTTAGCTTATCATTTAGGTAAGCGATAAAATGTATACCTAACCGATTTTTTGAAACCATCCTAACGAAATTTGCAGTCATTTTAGTGAAAAGGCTTCAAAAAGCAGGTTTCTTAAGCCCAAGAAGCTCCAATATCAGAGTAACGAAGGAAAAGGAAAAGAGAAAGAGAAAGGGCGAGGAGAAGGAAAGGAAGAGAAGGATAAAAAGCAATTGTTGCACTCTTAGTTTTTATAATAGCTGCTTTGAGATAGTTCATAGTTTTGGCCGAAAAAACTGTTGGACGCAAAAGGTCCGTTTTGGCGGTAACGGTTTTTTAAATGTATATAAAATTTACATCGCGCCAACATTTACATAAAAAGAATGAACGAATACGCCTTACAAGTCAGATAAAATGGTTAAAAACAGATTATACAGCTATTTCAAAAAACGTTGTCGGAAGAAAAGCAAAAAGTCTTCAAGCCAAGACCACAAGGAGATGTGGGTTATTTCAAATCCGTTTTTTGCTGGCAAAAAATCACTCCACTAAACCGGTCGTTGATTTTTATTCGTCATTCATACTGAACCATACTTATCATTTTAGCGGAGCTTTCGCGCGCGAAGCGCGCCAGCGGAGCACCATGGGTAAGAAAATGAAGTAATCTACCCATCCGAGAAAATTTGGTAATCACGTGACCGTACACCGACCGACCGCCTGCCCGAGCGACTGTCCGTCCGCACCACAGGCATACCAATGTAAAATAACTCAATCAACATGTATGGCAACCCAAATGCAACTCAAGGTTATTTTGGCGGGAAATCGCATAGCCACTGGCGTCTTGTAAAGCAGAGGTTAAGAGTCAATAAAGACGAAAACGGAAAGCGGAAATTGTTTCTGTATCCGTGTTGTCTAAAGAATGTAGCTCAGATTAATTGTCATGTTCCCAAATTTGAAATGTAGAGCCGGAGAAAGACAGAGAAAAAGAGAAAGTAGCCGGTAGGCCAGCGAAGCTCAACGAGAAATTAAAGGGCGACAGAGATCTAGAGCGAGATATAAAAAACAAAGGAGACATTTTTTTGTTGGAAGAACAACATCAAAATTTTGTAGCGGCGGTGAATGCAAGGTGAAAATGAGCGGCAGTGAAAAAAAGTGAACAACAACACGTATACGAAATTTCGCCCATAAAACTTGTAACTAAGAAGTTTCTGGAAGTTTCACGGTGTAGTCGTGCAAAACAACGGCAAAAAAAATGTACAAAAAAGTGTGCTGCACGTGAAAAGTTGTTGTTGTTTTTTTTGCTATTAGACCTATTGTTGTTTTTCACCGTTCTGCGGCGTTGCCTTCGCCGCTTAGCATTACACGATTTTATATTTTGTTTGAAGAAACTATAAATACTATAGAGAGCTTCGCTTTTAGCCCTGGCTAAATTTAAAAAGGTAAAATTACGTTTAAGTCGAAGTGCACTCTTGCTTATTCCCATCTTTGAAAGCAATTTTGGTCAATTTTGGTCAATTTGCATAACGTAGTAACGAAGTGGGCGAAAAAAACCCATTATAAACAAACTTTTTTCCGAATAATGGTTCCTACTCAAGAATTAATTAAAGCTCGCCAAAGTCTACTGCAGGTAATATTTAATTTGCACCATACCAGCATGTGAGAATGTATCGACAGCCACATCGCCTTTATTCCACCTCGTTCAATATTTCAAAGGATGGCGATTTCTCTGGAAATAAATTCTAAAGGACTAGTTTAAAGCTAAAAAAAAAGAAAAAAATAATGGTCTGCTGTTCACTTCCCCTACAAAAAATGAGGCATTTCAAGCCGTAGTCGGGCAACAACGGCCACGGACAAAAAAGCGTGATGCACGTGCAAATTAAGTTGTTGTTTTGCTAACTTAAACCTATTGTTGTTAACGGTCTCTTTTGTCGCCATAATATTTGCTTAAGCTTGCTACTGTGTGAATGCCCTACAACCACCTCTGTTTTAGGAGTTGTCCAACGTTTAGAAATACTCTCACCAGGGTCGGGCAGGGTTTTTGGGTATACAGTATATTGGGGTATTTAATTTCAGGTATACAGTACTTTTATTCTTAAAATTGGATATAAAGTATTCCCTCACGACCAATTTTGGGCATAAAGTATACCGTGTTTTTCTTAATTTTGGTATTTTACATAAGTTTTAGTATAATTTTTGGTATATTGGAAGGTTTAATTCAGGTGTTTTGGTATTCCACTACCCCCCCCCCATCCCCCCCCCCCCCCCCCCCCGCCCCCTCCTGGCTGACCCTGTCTCACTTACAAAAAGACGTTCCATACTGTTCTCAGGGACATACTTAAGTGGCCGCAAAACTCCTACGGGGCCTGTAGCAGGTCATTATAAAAATCCCATATTACCTTTCGGTCTTGACTTAAAGGCTGTTTGCTTTTCTTCCGACAACGTTTTCTGAAATAGCTGTATATTTACTAAACTAACAAACATTAGGGAAATTAGTGGCAGCGAATTCCGACTTTACGAAAGTCAAGCAATGTTTACTTGAAAATCACTTAACTAAGGTGACATGAAAATGTGAAGACCCGGAAAAACTTGTCCATACTATTTGTAATCGGAAAACCACAGCTCAAGTCTACGTAATCGTGCTGCGGTCATTTGGGTTCCACATTACATGCAATAAATACAAAGAACGTGGGAAGACTAGACTGTGTGAACTGTGAATTTTGGCTCGTTACTTAAATAATTACTCTTCAACGTCTTCTGGGTTATCCGTCCGCCATTTTGTCTTTTTTGGTCGGTGACGACTTTTCACAAACTAAATTGGCGTGATGGGCTCAGCCGGTAAAAAACCTCTCCTTGGAGATACTGGAAATGATAAAAGAATCAAGGCTGCTAAAGTCAATTCATGCTGTAACCGCGGGCAGGGAAAACGTATAAATTTGAACAAACTAGGGGGTACTGAGTCATGAAAAGGCTTGAAATGCTTTTAAATCATTTTATTGCCACTAGAAGTTGTGAAACTGATAAAAAGGGTGGTGCCACGTGAAAAAGTCTAAGAGTCTAAGTCTAAGTCTAAAAGTCTAAGTCTAAGAACCGTTTTATAGACAAAAATTACTATTAGAAAAGAAGAAAAACAGTGAAGAAAAGGAAAGAATCTTCTATTGCAGCCGCATTTTAAACTCTTCGATCTATTTGAGCAATTAATGCAGTAAATTTTCTTCAACATCTTGCTGGCGAAACGTAGAAAAGTTCCCCATCCTACTTACTTATTGAAACGGACTCATTTTTTGGGTTAAACAGTCAGGCTATGCTTTTATCCCATCCACCCATCCATCCTTACGCACGTGACCTTACTGCCATTGTCATACGTTTTGATTCAGAAGAATTTATATTAATGTTTGTGTTTTCTGTTTTATAAACAGAAAGGGAGGATATGAAGACACAACTGAACCAAGAAAGAGCACAAAACGCAGAAGTAAGAAAGGAGAATCAAAGACTGAAAATGGAGTTAGAAAAAGAGCGACAAAGACACAAAAATACAAAAGAGGAAAGTTATTGTTAAAGGGACTGGTTCACGATAATGCGCATGTGTGAGTTCTGACAGTAGCTGATTGTTTTTCAACCAATCGGAAGCGAGTTAGATGCACGCAAGTAAATTTACAAAATTCAAATTAATTGTTCGCGACGCGAGAGTATTTCCGGGCATTTGGTTTGATTTTATTTATCCTCATAATTCAAGTTTATTCTTTGCTACTCCTCAGATATATGTTGCAGCCGATAAGAACAAGATTTACAGCCCTGTCCTGCTTTGAAACAAACATTTACCAGCGTGTATTTTTACGAGGTCGTACCCACGCTAACAAAACAGTCACCGATCGGCAAACAAAATTTGTAAACAAACATCTTATCACTGTTCTCTCAGTTCGCCTTATATAAACCCAGAAATACCGACAAATAGCGCCTGACCGGTGACAAAAACACACAACGTATGAGTATAAAGATTATCCTTAATTGAGCATAAATTTCAATTGCTTATCAGCAAATGAACAAATTCATTCGCGTTGCATCGGGTCAGTGTTCCGCAAAACAAATGTTATCGAGTAGCACACATAAAGAAACTAGATTATAAACAGAATATTCAGGCAATAATTTATTTCTAAAACATCAATTCTTAAACATATACGATCGTAAAGCAAAGATACAAGGAACATTTCAAGTGTACCAGATCGGTGAAGATCGCGCGGCCTGTTGCGGTATAACTACAGGTCGGAGTCAAAAATCAAATCAAAGTTGAACGAACTCATGCCTTTAACCACTTTCCAAGTGCCGTGTATTCTTTTCATAAGCCACACACTACTCCTAGAACCAGACCAGATCGATAGGCTAAGCTTCTCTATCTCCAGAGACTCTTGAGAACGTCCTGTTGGCGGACGGCCACGATGCTCTGCTGAATCTCCATGACCAAAACATTATTTTTTGCGTCTTCTTAAAACGTAACCAGTCAAACGACACAACCACACGTTAATCACCACTACCGAAGTATAACTAGACCAGCCAAAGCGACGGATGTCCGAATAAAACGAAGGATTTTCAATGATTGTACCGGTAATGGCGATTTCGAATTTAGTGTTGACCCAACAAATTTATTCTGAAGAGACAAACGGCGCGCATGCGCATTATCGTGAACCAGTCCCTTTAAAAGCTGAAAATGAGAACTAAAACGCTACTGATAGTACTCTTTTTAAGACTGGATAATTGTTATCAATTTTCTTTGGACACATTTGCTGTATACGCCACTTACCATCTTCGATAATGCACTTTATTTGCCCCCCAAAATTTTGCATAACCTTTGTTTCTCATTACCGCCTTCCCAAGAGAAATTGAAAATAATTCTTATGCCAAATTTTATTGGGGGGCAAATAAGGTGCATTATGGGAGATGTGCAAGTAGCTTATAATGCAAGTTAGTAGCTGTTTGGCTCTTTGCATGACATATTTGCTGCGATTTCCTGAAAATCGGCAGTGGATGCCATGACGAGATTTACAAGTATTAACACAAAGGTGTGCTGTAAATTTAAGTCTATTAAAATGTAATATTGTATGCTTTCAGAGCCTCCTTTTTCAAAATGAGCTGTTGAAAAGTGTACTTATTATGTAACACGTTAAATTTTCGGGGGAAAAGGAAAAATATATATAGTGAAAAATCTGAAAAGGGCCGCCATTTCGGGTTATGTCACTGGCCCCCTGTATTTCATGAATGGTAACCTGTGTAGCATGGCGGTTTGGATGGGCGCGAAGACTAGTAAAGGCGGACGAGGGTGAAGAAACCGCCAGGAAATTGGGCGGAGTATTATTCCCGACAAAAACGCTATGCTACGCAGGCTACATGATTGGCATTGTAGACGGCATAACAGGCTAAGGGTAGAAACTTTTTTAAAATATCATAACGTAACTAAAACGATAAGGCGGGTTTTCAATATTAAAAGAAAATAGACTTTTTTTTCTTTTGTTGTTTTACCTTCACCAAGAATCATCCTGTGTGAGATTTGGGCAAAGGTGTTCTGCCACAAAGAAACGATTTGATATCAAAGCAGAAGCGGTGACAGATTTGTCAAATCGTTGAAATGAAGAAGATTAGTCAGAGGAAACATTCTTTGGTGAAAAAGAACTTGGCCGCTTGCATTGTTGATGGGATCCATTACCATCAAAACCTGGACTGGATTGATGAAATAAAACATTTACCAGGGTCATGAATTTAAAAAGCCTTTCGCTATTGTTATTACTTCTTCGAATGCGACCTGAGATCTGATGTAAAGACGGTATCCATCAGGAAGTTGAGTAAGTTTAATTTTCAATGGATAAAAACCTTGTACCAGGAAATTTTAAAGTCATATCGCTTTCATTTTTACACTTTTCAAGGGATAAGAAAAGTTTTTTATGGGAGCCCGGGAATATAAATTTTACAGGAATTGACAAAACAAAGGTGAAATCGTCGTTTCATTTTGTGACCTATTTGAAGCTTTTGCAGTTTGTTTTATTGGGCTTCCATAAGAACCTTTTCGCTTCTTTGGAGTTATTTCATATATAACCTATTACATTTATAAAATGCGACATGATTAACATTATTTTGGTACAAGGTTTTTGTCCACAGAAAATTAAAATTACATTATTTCCCGGTGAATTCCGTCTTAATGTCTCAGTCGTTATTGCAGCCTATAAAAACGTCTTGGTACAGTTTCTGTTCTGAAGTTTAGGTCGATTTAGTAACACCCCCCCCCCCCCGGGGGAACTCACCTATGAAAGTGACTGGGGTGCTCGTCGTACCTTTTGGGGTTATAAATTTGCGGATTGGTACCGCCTAGGGTACAAAAACCTAAAACGACAGCTGCCAGAGTTATTAGGATAAAGATTTATGACAATACTTTCAAAACGTCCTTGAGAAGAAAGTGTTCGAAAGTTATCTTTATTACTATCAAAATTTACAGTGCCAGTTATATAATTGTTGTTGTTGAATTTGTATCTCTTAGGAGTGGAAATGAATTTGGGACACGCCCATAAAACAAGATTCTGGTACCTTTTAGGGGCGTTCTCGAAATTTTCCGACGAGCACCCCGGTTACTTTAATAACAGCCAAGTTCATCCAAAAACTCCGAAAAAAGCCGTGCGGTGAATAACTGAAAAAGAATAGCCCCTTCCAGCAATGTAAATTGGGACTCGGTCCTTCAAATAAGACATCATGACAGACTTGTTACCTTGAGCTTTCAGTGGCTGCCATACATGCAGAAAAGACCGGTTAAATTCGCTTCCAGGCTATGCACGGGATATTTACAATCAGGATTGAGTTTAGTGCATCACTTGGCTAATTTGCTGTTTATTCAGGTACTGCTACTACAAGGAGGGACGGTAACCCTGGTGCTAGGGTTACCCTAAAACTCGCACATATATTGGACCGTGCTGGCAGAAATTTGCCTTTTTGATACTCCAAAACTTAAGACCCTTTTTTGCCAGGCAAGATAAAAAGAGGTTCTTTTATGTGAGTAACAGTTAAAATATGATAAACATTTTAATCAAGGAGTTAATTCGAGATTGAAAATCTATAAGAAAATACTCCGAGTTTCAATATACATATGTACACTCTGAAATCAACTTTGTAAGGACTGTGCTTTACTACAGCTGTAAATAAAAAATTGTTATGTGAGGTCCAAACCCGAGTTTATTTTTTTCTTATCAACCAACAATTACATCTCCGTCATATCAATCAAGAACCTAAACTAAGAACCAGTTACCTAATTAGCCAGAATGACCAATAACTAGCCCAAAAGACAATAATCTACTGTGCAAGACTTATGAAGGCCCGCAAAATATTAATTTATGTTTATCCTGATTAACACAAATTACATTACTTTTTATCTCATGCAAATGATTAACGTTTTAGGTCTTTTTCTTTGCCAGAGATTCACGAACCATGGGTGATCTCGATCAGTGATCTATTGACCATGCTTTTTGGTGTGTGCAGGTGGGTTGGAACATTACAAAAATTGGCATGACTTCTAATATATCAGTGCAAGTAGAACTTGCCCGCAGGCTCTAAAAGACCTTATTAAAAACTGAATAAATTAGCAAAAACTGGAACTTACAGTGGACAATGAAAAGAATGCCGACGACTTTAGAATGTTGGCCATATGATTTCATAAAACCTCACGAACATTAGGGCACCAAGTCCCTTTATGAAAGTGTAAAGTTTGATTCTTTCCTCTCTCCCTAAACTAAATGATCTGGCCTTGTCTGAGCTTTCATATACATAATAAGGTTCGACTATGTGTGGGCAAAATTGGCGATGAGTAAAAAGGATTACAATTAAGATTTTTGAAACCAGTTCAACCTTAACGTTTTTCGAAGGTTTAAGTATATCTCTGTTAATATAATGCTCAGGAGACGTATTTTATTGTTTGTCATGAATCATTCTGATTGTGTTGGCCTTTAACGTCCCTACTTACAACTCACAGAATCTTATATACCTGGTGGGTCTATTTTCTCATGAAGGGCAAGGTAGTGTGGTCCTTGTTGGATTTTAATTTTGAATTCACTTTTTTACAGCAGTAAGCGTGGAATGGAAAACATTTGCTAACCAAGCCCCTGTGCTTAGTTAACGTGTCAACAGGCACCGTAATGGTAGTAACAAAGGAACAGGGAGTTGTAATCAAGGGCCCATTCGACTGACTGCACTGAAACTCAGTTGCTAGCACTAATGTTACATCACTGGAAGCATTTCTCTCACCCGTCCCTCTCGCTTGCGCCTTATCTCGCAGCATGCCTCGCTCTTTAGTCGGAATGGATAGTTTAATTACAGGCTCTAGTGCATGTATGTACTTTCTGTAAAGGCTTACTTACCGCCTGCTCCATCCTTTAGTAGTTGATACGATGGAACTGTCCATCGGTCCCATCAGACATTACAACTGCACTTACTACTAGAGCATGAGTTTGTAAGTGTTCCCCTACCTGAAGTCAATGCAAAGTCTCTTAATGCACCACAGGACACTCAAGTCCAGTATGAGAGTTTTAAAATCATGAACACGTGTGGTATAATATTGCCTAAAATTGCCTAATCCCGGCACATGGCAGTGAATTCATATAATAAATAATAATAATAATAATTTATGAACTTATTGTGCGCAGCTTAACATGAGAATGATCAGCTGCTCATTACAACTACATTACTTAAAAGAAACAAATAAAAGATAATGCATTAAAAAAAAAACAAAGTAAATAAAAAGAATATATATGCATGCAAGTAAGAAGTGAATGTAAAATTGCTCACCAATATAAAGCTTCAAAAAGATAAGTCTTAATATGCGCCTTAAAACTGTTCACGTTAGTAATCGCACGAAGTTCTTTTGGAAGAGAGTTCCAGAGCCTTGGCGCTGCTACCATAAAAGCTCTATCACCTAACGTCTTCGATCGAGCAGCTGGCATCGAAAGTAAAATACTATCTAAAGATCTAAGGTTATATAAGGACGATTTAAATGTTAGTAAATCGTATAGATATTTAGGAGCAAGGCCGTGAATTGCTTTGAACGTAATAAGCAGTATCTTAAATTCTATCCGGGCTTTAACAGGAAGCCAATGCAGACCACGAAGAAGGGGTGAGATGTGGCAAAACCTAGGGGCATTACAAACTAGTCTGGCTGAGGCATTCAAAACTCTCTACATTTTGTTAAGCTGGTAGTTGGGCAGCCCATACAAAAGACTGTTACAATAATCAACACGAGATGTAATAAATGCATGGACAAGCATTTCCGTTGATTCTCGAGACAAATACTTGCGAATGCGTTTGATATTATGCAAATGGTAAAAGGCAACAGCACATAGCTTGCTAATATGAGTTGACATAGTGAGCTGCTCATCAAACCATGAGCCTAGGTTTCTAGCTACTGTTACAGGACAAAAATCAGTCGACCCAACCCTAATGCATTTGATGTTAACCTTAGCCAGGTGCTACCTAGTACCTGTAATTAAAAATTCTGTTATATCATCGTTTAACATAAGATTATCTGAAATCATCCAACTCCTAATGTCATGGACTTGATGGCAAAATCAGCATTCGCAGATCGATTAGGGCTGAATGATACATACAACTGTGTATCGTCCGCGTAGCAGTGAACTTGTGGGAGGTGGCGTTCAACGATCTGAAACAGTTTGCGCGTGTAGATAGTGAAAAGCAAGGGGCCCAAACATGATCCTTGAGAAACACCTTGTTTTAAAGGAAACTGATCTGAGAGACTACCATTTACAGAGACACGCTGGAACCGGTCAGATAGATACGATTTAAACCAGGCAAGTGCATTGTCAGTTATTCCCAAATCAGACTCAAGACGACCAATCAGCTTATCATGATGTATCGTGTCAAAAGCTGCACTTAAATCTAATAATACAAGCAAGGTGACATGTTGCTCATCCATAGACATCAAAATATCATTTTTAACTTTAAGTAAGGCCGTCTCCGTGCTGTGTTGCTGTTTATACGCCGATTGAAGCAGAGAATGTAAATTGTTGACAGTCAGATGCTCCATAAACTGCTCAGCCCCAGCCCTCTCCGACAATTTAGAAATATAAGAGAGGTTACTGACTGGACGGAAATTTTTGAACGCAAAGTCCAAACCAGGCTTCTCGAGAGATGGTAACACAAGCGCCTCTTTCCAGGCCTCAGCAAATCGACCGGTGTCAAAAGAGAGGTTGATCAGCTTAGTGATAACTGGCAATGGAACATCCAGCAACTTGAGAACAATCTGAGTGGGAATGGGGTCGAGTTGACAAGATTTACCCGCTGCTAAAGGATTTGTATGGAAAATTTCCATAAAAATCCTTTATGTTCACCGCCATTTGACGATTACGCAACATGATACAGCACGCACTATCACACTGAGCTTGGGTTGCCTGTACACCTTTTTTTTTTCTATACGAATATATTTTATGAGAATATGAGGCTGAAATTTGCAAAATTTTAAGAATATTTTAAGAATAAACTAGAGGCTGAGATTTCGAAAAGGATGATTATTTTGAGTGATTAAAGTCTAACAGATATGTTTTTATGACTTAATTATTGCTTCCTCCCACGGCAAAACTACCCAACAAAACGAAGAAACCTGCATTGGTTATATCCAAATGTTCAGTACTAATGACAGCCTGTTTCTGGTGTTCAGATCGCGGAGACAGCGCAAAGAGATGTGAGCAGAAACTGAAAAACAACAACAACAACAACAACAACAACAACAACAACGAGGAGGTGGGGTAGGGGTTAGAGCCTCTCTCTCTTTTCCTCCTTATTTATTTCTCGCTCCCTTCCTTCGCGCCGCATTCCACTGTCCGAACGCCAGGAGCAGGCCTAGGCTATGCTTATGACAGTTCGATGAACGGTACATGAAATTCATATCTATAGTATACAGCAATAAATAAATAAATAAATAAATAAATAAATAAATAAACAAACCGCAAAAAGAATATGATAAATTCTTTCTTTTTTAATTATAATTCAAGAATAAAACAAGAATATTTTCAGGCTAAAATCGGCAGAAAAGTAAGAATATTAAGCCTGGCCCGAAGAAACAACATTCTTAATTAAAAAAGAGTGTAAGTGCAAAAATTCTATCAGTCTTTTGACCTTGGTATAGTCAAGAGTTTAATATGGCAAACGTCGAGTACTGCATACGCTTGTTCACAACTCTCAACAAGAGAGATTAAGGCCTGTTCAAACACTGTACTACATGTATCCTTGAACGGATCAAAACACCTGACATTAATATTAAATTGTGATCAGATGAGGAACTATCGATTGCGATTAAACTTTTCCAATCATCTTTACAAAACGCAAAGACAAAAGACAAAGTAATTTTGAAACATCAGAAGTGCTTATCAGAACCTGACCACAAGTTCCCCCTGGGACAACGGGCGGACATTGGTATTCCTGCCTGTCTGCCTTGTCTACATCTGGGTCTCGGATTGGTCAGCAAAACTTGTAGAAAATAATTTCGACATTTAAAGATGTCCAATAGGATAAATATGTCAATGTGCATGCCACTAACGTAAGTATTCAGGTCTCCAACAAACTATAGACCGTTCGACTTATACTTAAACGCAATGCGAATTGTAAGGGATCATTTCAAAAGTAGGCTAAATACACTTTGTCATGGCAACGGAGAACACAGTTCAGCTCTATTTGATTGGCTTCTATAAAGACCCATTACGTCACTTGTAATTCAGTATAAGGTACCCAAAAGGTCAAACTGCTTTCTTATGTCTTTAGAGGGGGAATTGTCTTCTCTCTCTGTCTTGCTTCGACAAAAACCTTATGGTTTTCTTATTTTCGAACGAAAGGGCAGGTGATTCGCATATAATTCACCATCTTAGATTCCCACGGCTCTTTAAATGAACGAAGATCACGTTTGACGGCTTCAGTTCTCGGCTCAGATCCTGCCAGACCCGAGACGACTCACTACTCAATCGATCCGCCAAGATTTAGACGGGTATGTAAGTTGGTTTACAACTGGAGTTTTTGTTGTTATGATACGTTAAACACTATTTAAGCAACCTGCTTATTTTGTTGGCAGACTGTTTGAACTAGCCGATATCACGATCCAGATATTAAACCGCGACTTTCTCTCGATTCTTCCGTGATCTTTCCTCTCCAAATAATCAGGATCGAGTTTCTTTTGGCAGCTGATCGCATGACGCCTTTTCTCCAGTCCAATTCACGCCAACTTAAATATTTAATCACATCATGGCGAGTTTTAACAACTTTGTTTACACTTTGCAAAGTTACACAATGTTCAATTACTCTTGTCATCGAGAATGACTTGAACAATGTTTTCGATCAACATAAATATAACATTCTTATACAAAGCTGTTAGCACGCCGCTTTCGATTTTATAATAGAATTCTGAACGTGGGTAATTGGCTAAGTTATTTACACACTTGTATTTTTGACCGGATCTTTCACATAAACATTTCTTGATTTTCAACTTCGTGAAATGCGGGTTTGATTGCAATGGACCGTTTAATGTATTCAGTATTCCAATAACAATGAAATCAATTGAGTCATCCTCGTGAATAAATTTCATCAAACACCATCAAGTTGCTTTGTATAAGACAAAGAAATTCGTATAAGGTTTGCCCTCTGTCGTAGTCAGTTAACAAAAGGTCACAGTTTATAAATTACTTTCAGTTAAAATGGCGAGTCATTTAAAAACGATAAACAAGTCATATAAAACCAGACAGCTTTCGATTCAAATGAACGGTGTTATTGAGAAAACACAAAAAGCTATTGAAATCAACATTCAGTTGAGCTAAAGATTTTCACTTGCAGATTCTTTTGTTCCTTTTTTTTATTTTCTTTACCCGCTTTTGTTCCACGTGACGAATCACTACAGAAAAAGACGCCTTTTACCTCTCGGCTTTGAAATTAATTAAGGGAAAACCCCGACTCCACCGGATGTTAAAATCAAAGGACTGTTGTCTCCATAAAAAGAAAATTAGCTTGCAGTGTTTTGTAACTGACAAATAAGTTCCCTTCCATTTGACATTCCGCCTGTTTACTAACTGAGAGTGCAATATTAGGCAATATATTAAATCACAACAATTGACTAGAAGGTCCATTGTATAAATCTTAAACAACAACATCCGGCTTACGGAGTCGATTTTACTTTGACACAAAAACACTTCACTGCTTAACTAATCTTAGGACCAATAATCAATTTCCTTGTTATTTGTTTTAAAATTTAATTGAAAGTATGAAGACTTAGAGTAAAGAAAACCTCATTTTTTTGGATGAGATCCAACCCCCCTTGATACCGCCCAGAGGATACAGTGCTGCTGGATTTACCATCAATTTTTTCTCGGTACGTTGGTAACAGGCCGCTAGGTTCAACTGTTCACTGTACATAGAAAGAGTACAGACTTGTACACAACCTGCTAGAATGACTATTTGAAATACTTTTATCATACAAACTGTAGAATGAGAAAAACCTTGTCGAAGCTCACAACTGTTACTTTTATGGTTTTACCCTAAAAAATTTTGTATTTGTTTCGACAGTAGGGCGAAAAAAACAATGTCTCATTGATTTCACGATGTTTTTTTGTAACCAGCAAACATTCAGTGACATCAGTTACCAAATTTGTCTCCTAAAACGCGCAAAGAATTACTTGTTCCAGGGTTTAAAAGAAATTTGAACCATTTTATGTAGGAACAAATCTGGTACTAAAGGACAACTGGGGGCGCCATGGATGGCAAACACCGAGAAATCTTGCGACGAAACTGGTCCACACTCAGAAGGGATCTGGAGCCAGTGAAGTTGTTACCTCACCTAGTGAACGTCTTAGATGTCACAGATGAGCAAGAAATTAAAGTGAGAGCTACTCGAGAAGATGCGAGTGATAAGCTGTTAGACATTCTACCCAGGAGAGGGCCAAAAGCGTTTGAAGACTTTGTAAAAGCATTGCAGGAAGTCCAGCCACATTTAGCCTCTCCGTTAGTACAGCAATCAGGTAAAACATTTTCTGTTAGACGTTGTTCTGTCCTAATTATAGGGGTTTACTGATAATAAAAGAAGGGAAAATCTATGTTAAAACAGGAGCCAGGTTGTTATACTTGATTAAAAAACGACTATCACGTTTATCTTCCTCTACGAGGCTTCATAGACCTTTTACTGGTGGTGTGCAAACTGTACGGGGACCCTTGCAAGAATTATTTTTGGACAGGAACTGATCCCCCTGCGATTCAAGAAGGAATTTATCATGGATCCCCTTCCATTTAATAAAAGCTCATGAACAATCATGATGCTTGATTTCATACTACCGGTAGCTGGTAATGTAACGAAGCCGTACCCTTACTGATCTTCTCCCGTATTGGTTTTATTGTGTTCAGAGGAAGTTAAATGAACCAAAAGGTTTTAAAAAAAGTTCGTCACCAGTCAGAGCTTTTGGAACCTGACGAGATTCATATTACATGAAAGATGGCAATGATATGTTGCCTCGTTTTGGTGGCAAGGCCGCGAAATCACCCCGTACATGGGCACGGCAGGTAAATAAGCCCAGCCGTTGTCGGTTTATTGGAGACGGCGTTGATAGTTATTTATCGCAGAGGCCTTTATTATTTTGCGTGATATTTTTTTAAATACTTTTTTCTAAAGAAATGGAGGAGATCAAGACAGAATTGAACCGCGCGAGAACACGTAGCGCGAGGTTGAGGGAAGAAGTTAAAATAACGAGGACGGAATTAGAAAAAGAACGACAAAATCACAAGAAAACTCTAAAGGAATGCGAGGAACTAAAAAGTATGAATAAAATGTTAATGACAAAAGGAGAAGACGATAAGAAACTCATGGAAAGCAGAATTCAACAACTGAAGACAACAATTGAAGAACTGGAAAAACAAGTATTGGCTGAAAGAAGTGAAAAAGAAGTTTATATCGAGGAGACGGAGCGCTTACGGGGTTTGTGTGACCAGCTAGACGAAGCAAGGTCACGAACGGAGAAAGAGTTGTGCAAACTCAAGGAAACACTGGATGAGAAAACAAAAGAAAACAAAGAGATGGTCCGAAAGTTGTCAGACTACAACAACAATATTTTAAACGAAACATTTCTTCACGATGACCTTCACTCAATTTCTCGCCAACGAGAAATTGTCCTTTCTGATCAATCTCCAATGACGGTCCTGACTCCCCTTTGTCTTACTGAGAATGCAGTCTTGGAAAAGAACAGTAAATTTTTGAAAAATGGCGCAGACCTAGCGGTTGAGCTAGAAGAGACAAGAAAGGATCTGGCTAGAGTGGTGAAAGAGCACGAAGGAACAAAACGAAGATGCGAGGAATTAGAGAAACAACTCGAGGAAACTCTTGCTAGTATGGAAACACATCGAACAGCGAGCGTCCATGACAGGGCCACTTCTCCCGGAGAGATAGTGCAATTTGAATTTGAAGGTGAGTTTAGCACAGGGGGGAGAAATGTTTCTTAATGGAAGGAGATGACAATCATAATTGAAAAAGAAAGAAACAACGAATGAAAAAACACACACTCACGAAATTGAAGGGACGAAACCTCCTACCAGTCCCTGTATGGCGTTTTCTCCGGCCTTCTAGGCCAATGCGATTCGGTCGCCTAGCCGTTACGAACGGCAGGACCAATGTGACCCGAAATGCATGCCATGGGCTGCGCACCGCGCAAATAATGAGGTCTATGGACTTGGCAAAAACCTTTCAAGATTAATGCAAGGGAGGGTCAGTGTGACGCGCTTAAGCAGGTTTTATATGTAGAGGAAAATGCGCGAAATTGCGGAGGCCGAATGTTTTTTCTTTGGTTTATTTGCGAAAAATCAGTCCACTTTTCCATGCTTTTCATTTGTGGCTATCATATTAGAAATCATATTCACCACAAAAAAGCAAATAACAGTGCTAGAACACCAACCACTTCCAAGACAATTGTGAAAATGTCAAATCAAAAGATAAGGAGCGTGGGTTCTGAAACTGTCAATGACGTTAGCATAAAAAAACGATGTTATAAGTTGTTGTTATTTCTTTGCAGATGGGCTGAACTGTTCGCGTTGTGACGAACGTGAGGAAGAATGTAACTTGCTGCGAACTGAAAAAGACCTAATCAAAGCAAAAAAAGAGAAGTTGGAGGAGGAAAATAAGCAAATAAACAGCCGCATCAAAATATTGGGGGACGAACATATGCGAGAAAGGCAAACATTTCAAAAGGAATTGCAAAGCATGAAGGAAGAACATGAAACTTTATCACGAGACTTTGAGAAAGAACTGCAAAAAATGCTTTGTGGAGTAAAAGAACAGCAGTTACAGGAAATGAAAAATCTACAAGTGCAGAACGAAGAACTAAAAGAACAGATAAATAAACACAAATCTGAAGTTCATAAAATAAAGACGGAACTGAGTAGGGAAAAATCACAAGTCGAGAAACACCAAGACGAATTCCTTAAAGTAAAGAAAAATTTGTCTCGTGAAAAGAAGAAGGTAAAAGAAGTGAAAGAAGAACTGTTGGTTGAAAACAAGGCAAAAAAAGACGCATTAAAGGAAGTGGAAAAATTGATGAGGGAACTAAGCAATCAGGAAACGGACAAACGTGAAGATATTGCGCGACTTCGCGAGGCTGCAAACGTGGAACGCGCCAGGTGCGACACTTTGAAAGAAGAAATTCAACGGCTGCGGAGTATGCCAGGCCGTAAGTTTGCAGTTCTGTTTATAGATTTGTTCGGCTAGGATAGGTTTGATTAACAGCCGCTGATCGGGAAAAGGAACCCGCGCGTCTCCCTTCTCTTCTTGGTGCGGAATTAAACCGGACCCGAAAGAGCGCGGCGGAAATTGAGCCCAAGGTCGTCTCAGAATGCAAATTAGGGCGCATTGTATTCCACCACAATTAGACGTCCCATTTTGACTCCAAATTAGCACTTGTTGGGCAGCCTTAGTATGGCCAACAAGCAAACGTTTGAGGACGCTCTTGCTTGTTTCGACTTTTACTCTGGCTACTTGCGATTCTAAAAAGCACTACTGTGAGAAGGCCAGACGAAGGTAAGACGACGCAAGTTCGAGATTTTGTGTGTACTGTCTTTTGCTCCCTTGGTGAATCATATGTGTCTCCTCCCCGCCCCCCCCCAGAAAAAAGAAAAGAGATGTGGGTTAAATTATGAGTTAAAAACACAAGTTAAAAGAACAATGTAGTTAGTTTTTTTTTCAGAGATGATGAATGATGTATGATTACATTTTGTTTTTTCATTTTTTGATGTATGATATCACTCTTTTGACTTAGTT
>CALNXI010002147.1:28504-46421 GCA_942486025.1 Porites evermanni
CCCCCCCCCCCACCCCCCAAGAAAAACAAAATATTGTTATAGTGAGTTTTGTAGAAAATAGACAATATAATTATGCCATGGGATGTCCCATCTGGACAAGGATTCATGTGAACATTTGATGCACCATTTGATCCGTGTGACCTTGGATCCGCATTAAATCTAGTCTGCTACACAACCGTTTTCAGTGTTGTCACGTAACGTTCCTCGTAGTAGACTACATGAAATCCCGGTTATCCCTAAAGGATGAATGTAATCTGACCCATTGCAGGAACAGACCTCGGTTAATGCTCCTTATTTTATCTATGTTAACTTCGAAAACATTGGCTAATGCAGATCCTTTTTTCCCTTTTCAATTAACACAGGCGTTTTAAACTACAGAAAAGATTTCGACAGACATGGTGTTCTCTATGCCCTGGGAACAAACTTTGGTACAACTCCATGGGTGAACCCCGGTGGTACCAGCGCCTCTCCTACAAGAATAATCGCCACGCGCTCCTCTGATCATGATGAGCACAGTAACGCAATTGATCTGCTTGAAAATCGCAGAGGAAGCTTAAGTGGAACAAGGGACGAAGACAAATCATGGTGGTGTGTAGACTTAACGGAAAAATACGCTTTATATCTCACACACTACTCCCTGCGACATGGGAGAGACAATGGAATGTCAATCATTCGTAATTGGCGCCTAGAAGGGTCGCTTGATGGACGTATTTGGAAGACACTAAAAAAGCATGACAATGATCGCGGGCTCAAGGATCCTTTCCCTTACTACACAGCCACATGGCCAGTCGACAGAGAACTGGGGGCCTTTCGGTATTTTAAAATTTTTCAGACGGGCAAGAATTCCTCAGGGAGATTTAGTATTTTTCTTTCCGGTATTGAATTGTATGGAATACTCATAGACGTAGGCGGTTAACGCGTTAACAACTGTTATGGTAGCCGGAGAAAACAGCACTGGATTTCCCGCAAAATTACGTTTGAGGAACGAGCATAAAAATCTTGTACTGATGACGTGTCACTAACCAGATCTGGGTAGTGCTTTTTGATTAGTTGAAATAAATTCCCCACGCGGCACGGCCAATCAGAAGCCACCCAGATCGGGGTAGTGATACGTCATCAGTACGGAATTTGTGGGTGGGAAAACCAGTCGGGTGGTATAGCAATGTGTCGGCTGTTTCGCAGGCTGCTGTTTTGGGGAAATCTATGGAGCTTCATTTTTTAACAGGGAGAGACAATAGTTTAACTTGGCGTTGACAAGAACAAAAAAGTAGCCATTTTCTTTAAGTGGCTTAAAATTTAGCCCCACTGTTTCGAACATCAAGAAAAGAAGAAAACAACTCGATCGAGTCGGCCACTTTTCACTTGCCTTAATATCTCCTTTGGAGATTTCCACTGTACTTGAAAATTTAACTTTACAATCCAGCAAATTTTAAAGCGTCGTTTTCAGTTCATTTTTCAAACGTCAGAAATAACTAGTTACAACAGAAGATTTGCTATGATATTAAGTAGTGTGGTAGTGTTACTAGACTGGGCAATACGTTTCCTACGGAAACGCTAAATAGGATTATTTAAAAGGTTTCGAAAATGTTCCCGTTTTCAGAAACGCGTTTAGTTTTTTTTTTTAATTTAACTTTTATAGCAAGAGTGAAATTTTTTACTCTTCATATGCGGCGGCGATTGCAATTTTAATAATTAGATAAGATATTTTTTAATATAATGGACTAACAAAATATTAACAGAAAGGCTTATTGCACAATTTAAAGTATACATGTTTTTCGCCGATGTTATAAGTTTTAGAAGTGTGTGTGCACTTTCCTTATTGAACAAGGACTGTTGCTTTTCGCGTCTCTATTCCGGCGTCGTCGCTCTGCGCTCGCGCAGGTACTAAACCCGCAAACATTTAAGAAAAATAATGAAAAAATTAAGACTCCCTCAGTGTTTGCTTTATCACCCTTAAACATTGGATAGTAGACAGACTGCTAGTAGTCCGCCTTTTTGCTTAAAATCCTTTCAGTTCTTAATATCTCAGCCAGCGCGATTGCACACAACGACATTACAACATGTGTGCACTTTCCTTATTGAACAAGGACTGCCTTATTCAATGTCGGATGTTTCTGAGAACTTTTGTCACAGTCTGCTTCCATTAACACTGGCTAGGCGAAGGGGGATTAACAACATATATAGACCCAGTAACACGCCACTGAATCGTAGCCAACAGTTACCGGCGCCGTACAAACGACTTTTTGACGAGATCAAGCAAAACTAACTACGAGAGAGCGACTGGAGAACTGACAATTTGGCTAACAATAGACGACTGTTTAACTGTGACAATAGACTGATCGAAACGCACCAATTACTGATTACGAGTCTTCACAGCCACTAACATCACGGCTTAACTGATAGACGACCAATAACATCGCAACATAATTGACCAATCAGACGAATAACCAGAGTATAATACCATCAACTGACGTGATACAACTCACTTTGACTCTGAAGATGACTACCGCACAGGTTGTCGAAACGTCAGTCACTGTCAACAACAACAGTCCTACTCAGGACTACGTTCACCCGGACGATCAAACTCAACCTACTTTTGAAATGAATCCTCGGTTCAAACCGTTCACAGTTCATAGACCCAGTAACTTGTTGAAAATTTCGACTTAAAACTTATTACACGGCCGGCCTTTGTTGTTCAAAGGGTGGATAGCGCTGTCCTCCGCCGGATAAATCACTATCCAGATTACACATCATTCCCGTCACTGAAGGCGCGGTTGTTATGGCTTCGCAAGACCCCAAGAGCCCTACTAGTTCTAGCTATAGCTATCCTCCCTAATACAGAGTATGCACTATTAGCCCAGGACCAGTTGAACCTTGGTACCCTCCTTACAGTCGTATCTAATCAACAATTAGAACTGGACGTTTGTAGGCAAACGGGACGATGACCTGTGACCGTGTGCCCGCTGGTTGTTACGCATGCCGTTGCTATTATGATTTCCTAAGTTTCACATTTAAGGCGCAATATTTCGCTTCGGGCTGTTATCCTTGCTTTTCGCGTCTCTATTCCGGCTTCGTCGCTCTGCGCTCGCGCAGGTACTAGCCCGCAAACATTTGAGAAAAATAATGAAAAAATTAAGACTCCCTCAGTGTTTGCTTTATCACCCTTAAGCATTGGATTGTAGACAGACTGCTAGCAGTCCGCCTTTTTTCTTAAAATGCTGTCAGTTCTTAATATCTCAGCCAGCGCGATTGCACACAACGACATTACAATAGGGAATTAAGACGACACGCTTACGCCCTCGTTTATTGCGGCTTACGGCTTCGCCGCTCGCTCGCTCAAGTGCATGAGTTATGCATGGAGTAACTTGCAAAAAATCAGTAAATAAATAAGTAAAGAAGAGCCTGCTCGCAGTGTAATTTGATTGAGAGCAAAATTTGGATTGTTTCTTGGATTATTGATGGACATTCAGAGGCCTCTAATTTGTAAACACTGACTGCACTGCGAGTAGCTTTAGCGACACGTACTGTAATTCCTGATCCATTTATTTCTAAGAAGAAAACTTCGCGGAAGCAACTTTTAAGACAAGAATCTCAAGAAAGTGTACAGTACGAACCATGTCCTTTGGGCAAGCCAACTCTCTCAGTTTGCTTGTCTGTGGCCACTTCTTACGCGTCAAAGTTAATGATTTTGTTCTAAAGAGGATAAGTTGTTAGGATTCTTGCCCGTTGGGCGAGTGAGCATTAAAAGTTACTTAGCCAGCAAGAAAAGAATAGAAAATCTACTTGCCCCGGAATACTGAACGGAGCGTTTTTCGAGCTCTGAGATACCCTAAGTTCCGTATTAAGAAATTGTTCACCTTTCAGTACTGACAAACTGTTACATTTTATCGAGGACATCGCTTATACAATGATTGCAGTTTTAATGAACGTGCTCACAAAAAACCTGAGGGTTTTACATTTCACATCACAGGACCTGTTTCAGGAAGATCTCTTTATTAATTAATTTATTACAATCTCTCCTGATAAATTAGCTACTGAATTTGACGGGGTCAAATACCTCTCGTAAATTCAGAGACTGGATAGATTAGGTTGTTTGGTCCCAAGAAAAGAGGAAAAAGGACGATGGAGTTCTTCAGTTTTTCTGAAAGAAGCACTTGTGTCTTTTAGGATTGTAGAATCCACATTCAATCGATAAAAAGATTTTTCATGTATGTATATCTGCAGACCGCACACTCTCAGTAGCGTGTGTACCATCACAGTACGGCGGGGAGCCTGTTTGCTTACAGCCACAAAGGAATACCTCTGTACTACTCTGCTCGGCAACGAATCGGATCGGCCTGATTGGAGTGGCTTTGTGTCTACCATCACAGAATGGCTAAAATATAAAAATGATCAACGCTCACTGCATGCAATGTTCCATGTAAATGTCACACTGATGTGGAATTTTAAGGACGGTAACATGTGGTCACAAATTGTACATGTATGTCTTTGTTTGAAAACATACTTTTGACAGTAATTTCGATTAGTTTCAAACCTCCTGAAACAACCATTACATTTCGATTTGTTTAATTAATACATGTACACATGTACAGTAATTTCAAGTTATCAAAATTTAAACTAGATTGGAAAAACTTAAGGATCGTTTACATCAGTGTAAAACCATTACCTAACAGAAAACAGAAGTAGGTAAATCAATTAAGTTCTGGATATTGCAAATTTTTTTATATTTGACCATGATAAAATTTTGCACTCTATATACTTGTACCCTTTCGTTTTCCCCTAATGAATGAAGAAGCAATAAGCAACACTTAACCCGCAGAGGCTTTCATCCCTTTTTTAATTAAAAATATTCATTTCTGAGTTGCCTTAGCCTCTGTTTCAATGTGAGCCTAAGTGCAAAGCCATTGATATGAAAATCATTTTCACCAGAAATAGCCTAATTGAGTTGAAGCTGATTGGCTCCACCTAGTTCTAGTGTTCTGTTTCATACGCTTCCAAGCACAGGAATTGGCTCATTTGGTACTCATTACCCTCTCTTAAAAACCGTTCTTAAGTCAGTTTTCTTTGAATCTCTAGAAGACGGACACTTCCCCAAATGATTTTTGACTAAATGGTGTTAAGTACATGTGGTCACTTATCAAGTGGTTGCCATGGAGATCATTTTCTAGTTCATACCTGTTTTTTACTCAGTCCACATTTGCACCAAGAATATTTCTTTCCTTCAACCACTTCCACCTGAAAAGGTTCCTTTGCTGCTATGATACCAACATGACAATAACGGAATGCCTGAATAAAAGTAGAACATCATGACCGTTAAGTGGCATAATAAGCAGTGGTTTCCTCATATTAAAAAAAATCTCCTCAAAATTAGCAAAAAAAGGACTATGGTAGTTTGAAACCATGGCAAAACTTGAGAATGCAACTATAAAAAGTAGTGTACTGTTTTATCGACACAAGTACACAACACACTAAAAAGGCTTCATTTCCTACATGTAACACACTACCAACTGGGATGTAAAAAAGGACCAGCAAGATCACACTGGCTGCAAATATTGACAAAATGAACTGGATTGCATTATTGCCTAGTGAAGTAATTTTAGTTGAAACCTTGAACGGGGACATGAAAAATCCCAAACTGCTGTTGCTGAAACAGTAGTATAGGTCACATAGAACTGGATTGGTGATTGGCCTACATGTGTCGTTGGTTGTGTGGGGGTGAAAATTGATGAGGGTGTAGCACTCCACTTCAGTTGTCAGGGTATAGGGGGTACTACGATGTATGGGCTACATATGTATATGCCACCCAATAGGATATGGTTTTTGATAGTTGCGATCCTTAAACAGGGTATCACTTTCGCTCTTTTTGGCATTGTTCCCTGTGTGTTCCTTTGTGGATAAGGTATCTAAGTTGAATCACATAAAATTAACAAATGCAAATGCCTCGTTACATGAGAAACAAACCATCTGATAAAACTGAGCTGTTCCCTAGAGTATAAGGAAACCATTTAAGGAAAAGTTAGTGTTGCAATAATAATTTTTTTGTATCCCCCCCCTCCCCCCCCCTTGAATAGGGTGTCATTTTTTGGGTTTAGGCCTAAAAAAGGGTATCAATTTTCACTTGTCTCATCTTTAAACAGAATCTGAATTTAAGACCCTGAGGTGCACTCATGTGCCTGAAATTTATGAGAGTAACCTCCCTCCCCCGGGTAGGGAGGGCAGCTGCAGAGAAGACTGTATCATTCAGGGCCCAGTTGTTCAAATGGTGGATAGCACTATCCAGTGGATAAATCTTCATCCAGTGGGTAGTGCAATGCCATCCCCAATACTTATCTGCTCAATAGTGGTTTATCCGATGGATAGCACTATCCAGCTTTTGAATAACTGGGTCCTGATCTTAATACTGAGAACAAGGCTGTGCTTTTAGAAAAATTGAAGGGAGGTCAGTGCTCTGAGCCTTTAAAATCCACGGTGACCAGCATTTCATTTTTGTGAAAAAAGATTCTCTGGTTGTCCAGGAGCAAAAGTTAGATGCCAGGGACTACTGAGCACAGCTAGAGCAAAACCCTGAAAGGATACACTGTATCATGCATGCAATCTTATCTCTATTTTAATTCTAATAATTATAGTGGCTGTTTTGACAGGTAACATGGGATTTTCGTTTGCCTAAGGCTTATAATATCATTGTTTTCATTTAAATAAAATGAAAACTGTACTCAAGGACAATGTGTTTTGTGCTGAACTGCAAAATTCTCTCTTTTTTTTTTTTAGCCCAAGCAGAAGCTTTCTTATAAGGTCATTCACTCTCATAATTCAAAAAAAAAATTTATCACTCTTGTAACCCAGGCAGTGTGTATTAGGTAATCTGAAACTATCTTGAACAAACCATACATACTGTCCTCTATGGCTGGTGTAATTAAAAGAAGAAATTAAATTTCGACCCTGCTCACCACAGAGCGTCCAGTAGCCCAGTGGCTAGAGCATCCAATCTTACACTTGGAGGGTTGTTTCACTGAATCTCACCTGGAACTCAAAATTTATTTTTCTATGCTTATTCTGTTGTTTTATATCTCTTTCTACCAAATTATCAAGCTGGTAGTTAATTTTTAGTAAGTGCCTTACAGAGGGTACAGGTTTCCTTATCTTAAAGAGAACTAGTAACAGATGGCACAATAAAAACATGTGTACATGCATGTAACAAGATGAAGAAAAAATAATGTTAAGGATTGTGCTTGACACAAATTAGATATAAACAAAGAATTAATCTTCAACGAAAATTATTAAGTACTTGAGATACGTCCTCTGCGCATTAGCTCTAGTACAGAGAATCAGAATATCTTTGATGCTTGGGAAATGAACCCACAACTTCTCAATTAGATTTACTATTGCAGGAATTAGCTTCAAGGTGAGAAAGGAGAGCTCGTAACTGCCCATACAGAGGTACGTCTCTTGTATCACTTGTGTCATCATCAGTTCTAACAGTCAACAACAACTTTGTCTTCTAACTTGTGCAAAGAGAAGGGATCTCTCAAACCATACCAAGATGAGCATGATTCAGTCTAGGAGGCCAGGGAAAAAAGGCAAAAAGCCATGTAAAGTTGACCCAAAAATTCTGGTGAAAATCTTGTTCCATGACCAACCCCCACTTCCATCTAATCCTACGACCCAAAAGCTTTCCCAAAAACTTTTCCACTGAAGAATTAAGCTTAGTAAATTCTCAGCAAAAAGTAATAATGATAATAATAATAATAATAATAATAATAATAATAATAAATAAATAAATAAATACAAAATAAATAATAAATAATAAATAACTGCTGACTGTTTCTTTGAGCTACAGAAGCTGATATTTTTCATCTAGAGCAGAAGGCAAAGAAGTGTGTAACTTACAAACAGCTTTTTGGTAAGTTTTAGTTCTTAATACCCATGGACACAGTGACTAGAAAATACCTTTACTAGCTTTAAAAGTGTTTTTCCACAAAATTCCCAGGGACTATTAAAAGGGTTACGTAAGGTACCAAGTTTCCAGAGAAAATTCACTTTTGAGCATAAAATGTAACCAAATCTGGCCATGAAATGACAAATGGAGTTATAATGCACCTATCAATGTAAATTCCATGGGGGGCGGAGTGCAGGCAAGGGGTGGGGATTTGATGCCTGAGACTATCCCCCTGTCAGGCTTTTGATCGTGTGAAGCCACCCCGGGGCCGGGACATTTGACTTTGACCGACAGAAGCCTGGTATCAATTCAGAAGCGGTTACCAAGTCCGTCCCTCGAGGCTTTCTGAAAGTCACGCTGTTGGAGAAAGGTATGAAGTTTTTGTTTGTTTTAATCACCATAATCCGATACTTTAAACTGTCATCTAAACAGATAATGTTTATTTTGAGAAAGGTTTTATCTTCAAGTTTTCATCTAATTGTAAAACTCGATTGAAATCGAATTCCACCGTGAAAGTCAGAGGATTTTTTACGGGTCAGTGATCTGACCAGTTCCGACATGTTGAGCAAATGTTTGAAGTAAATCCTATGCTGGGCACCGTGGATTCACTGACTCAGAGGACCAGACTCCCTTTAACTTTCCTTAGACCACAGCTTTGTGAAAATGGAAGTGCTAGTGTCATCTTGTAAAAAATAATTGCCAAATCCAGTATCCCATTCATTCACAAATATTACAATCTAGAATATGACTCCCTTTCTCTGTTAAAATGCTGAATGCCCTCCCCCCCCCCCTCCCTCATGGAATATAAATTAAGGGAGGGGGCTGTACTAGTTTCATGTACATTTGTTCCTCTGATTGGCTTGAACTCATTGAGCCTGTGTACAAATGCTCCCTCCCCTCGAAAAAAAAAAAAAAATTCCAAGTAATGGGTGTCTCCCTCCCTGGTTTTTTTTTTTTTCGGGGAGGGGGCATCTTCACACGGGTAGAACTCATCTGCTTATGAATGTATTTTAAACTATAAACAGAGTCTAGATGTATGCATTATAAAACTGTGAGGGCGTGCGGAAACCTTACCAAAGTGGGCACCACCCACCCCTGCTGATTTACCCCACCCCTACCCTTTGAGGAAGCCTATGACTGGCTGAAGCCGGCCCTGCTAACTACGTACCTAGAATTATACAACTTCGGGGAGACATAAAAAGAAGAACGAACGTATCTGAGTATTGTAGCCTTACTGATAAATCCACAGCAGCACACGCGGCCGCCAGGCCGTTAAAAATTATGTAACATCTGACACCATTTTGTTCTGGACTGACAAACGTCCTATTTTAAGAATATATATTTTTTTACCTGCTGCACTTGAGAACTGAATCGCAGATTGACCAGTAGCTGCCTTGAATTTCTAAGAAGCAAAGCCATCGCGTTAGAAAAAATTGAGAACGGCGCGAAGACGATCGACTCTGCAAAACTCTGGCTGCGAGAAGCTGATCGTGCGCCTTAAAAATTAATGGTCAGCGAAATTTCATAAACTCAAAGCGCCCTGTATGTACACTTCGTACAGTTTCGCAACTTAGCAGGCTTTAATCCAATATGGCGGATTAGCAGCAGATTGTGAGCAACCGATGTATAACCCCGACTTAAAACACTTGTAAGAAGAACTCACTTTTGCAATGGAGTTGAGCAGTGTAGCCACTGAGGGGGTCAGCCTCTGCGGTGATTCGACTCGAGTGGGAGATCGCGCTTTTCGAAATCTGATTCAAGTTACTATGGACATTTTGCTGATGAAAAAGAACGAAGAATCTCTTAAAAGTCAGTAGCTTTATTATTTGTTATTTTTCAATGTCGATACAACGTCTTAAGTTAGTAGCTGATCACGGTTATGTTAACGTTCTTTACTGCGTCTTTAAAATACACCCAGTTTTAAATCTACAATACTCGTTCAATTTCGTTGAAACGCGATGTATATAATAAGACTGAAACTGACGATTATTCAAGTCACACCTTCTCAACCAATTAGTCTAAATTTTCCCGTATGTTATTTTTTTCTTCTTCCCCAATGTTGAGAATTTGCGATTGGCTAGGTAATACGTGAATCAACACTGGGGAGGGAGACTAAGATGATAAGGGTTTCAATAAATGTGACGACTGTTACGTGTACTTTAGGTGGGAAAGTGTTGTCCATCTTTTTACTTGCGCTGCCTTACAGTATGTATCAGTCAAATTCAGTTGCACCCATGCCCCTCCCCCCAGACTAAACCCCAGGCATTGTTTTGTTCTTCTCGGATGGGAAATTCTGGGGGAAGGCCTAGGGACACTTAAATAGTCAAATACATGTACAATGTACCCTGCGGTGGTGACAAAAAGTGGGGGGCGAATGCTCCAACCCCTGTATCACCCCACTCAACACAGTGTACTGTAGCAGCTCTCATCCATTGCACAGTGGAGTAGGGTTACTTGCAGCATTCTAATGTGCAGTAACCAAAAAATATGTGCTAGACTCACATTGCCCACTCTTTATCTCACTATTAAAAAAAAACGTTAGTCCTTGCCAAAAAGCTAAGCTGCTCATCTTTTTCTCTGTTTGTAGTTCAAGTCAGAAACCATGTGCCTGTGAAAAGCCTAGGGGTGCATGGGCCCAGGGTTGGCAAATGCCCAACCCCTGGGCAGGGCTGTCAATCCCCTACGTCTTCAAATAAAATTATTAAGAATTGATAGGGAAGGGAGGATAGATGACGTCATAATGAATGGTGTATGATGTCATTTGTGCAAAAAATACCTGTTGACTCCAATTGTCACAAATTTGCGATGACACTGACAAAACACACAAAAAAGTTGTAATTTTATTTGAGTTATATTTGAGCTGATTGGTCTATTGTTATTACAATGGCAGCCAGAGTTTACGAGAAAAAGCTCAATGTTAACGTTAAAATAACTCAAACAATGCAAAATATTTGAAATTTAGCCTGTGAACAGGCTCTCTGTACACAGGGTATTTGAAATTTCATTGTTGGAAAGTCAAGTCTACTGAAGAAATAGAAAACGTCGGCGATTATCTGGGAGATTTCAAACTCTAATCTGGAGACCAGGAGAAACGGTCCGAAATCTGGAGTCTCCTGGATCATTCGGGAGAGTTAACGTCACTGCCTGGGCTACACTACACTTCGGAACTGGCAAAATTAACGCCCTGTGGTTGCCATGGGGGATGGGTGGGTGCAGCTGCCAGGAATTGACTGATGCAAGTCATCAAAATTTTCCTCTGCATCTCGACTTGCTCCCATGGACAGAGCTGCAAAGATACACCAATGTTATCTTGAGATTACAAATCAATATAATGAAACATGCTTCAACATTACATGGACAAATTTTGTAAGGTCACAGTCTTTAATATTCCTTAAATGTATTTAAGCCTTTGTAATAATGGTTTACAAATTATGACACCTGTCAACAGTAAAACAGGCTTGTGTACGTGTACAGTGTATCAGCTAGAAAAACAATGTCACTTAATTCAGCGGTCATAGCAAACTCGAAAGTGGACTATTGCATGATATAGCTTTGCAAAAACAGGCCCAGTACATAAGAGGTCACCACTTTGAATGGTAAAACAGGAGAAAATAGCAGGAAAGTAAATTAAAGTGGCACCTGCCCTGGATGCATGAAAGTCATTTTCATTTTGGTTTCATATTTTCCTTCTCATATGCAGAAGAAGGGTTGCATGTAGATCAGAGAAAATTAATGTGTTGCTCTTTTTTAATGTATCGTGGCCCTTAGTGTTTGGTGATCTGTATGGTATTGTTGGAAAAAGTATCATTGCAGCTCTTTTCAGTGGTTTCACATTGGTAGTCATTTTGATTGGTTGAAATGTGATCATGAATGATTGTGTTTGTGTTAATTAGAAAACTTGTTTTGACAGTTGAGCAGTTGTGATGTTTTAACCTGTAAATACATGTACTTGCCGTAGGTGATCAGGATATTGCCAGTGTTGATGCTGCAGCATTGAAGCAGGCCTATGCTGGTTTAGTTACCATGATATTAGAGGCTGTGAAGATGGATTGTGATTCACCCAGTATAAGGTAGTTACACCAGCTGTATATTGCTTTGTGCAGTCAGACATCAGAGAGATATTTTACAACACAGTCTCAACGTTTTGGCTAGCCTGCATGACAGGCATTTGAAACGGAAGAGGAAGGGCTTTATTTTGGTGTGCAAGCCAATGCAGGGAAGAATGGACAAGGGAAACACCTGCAAGGAAGCCATTGTTTTCTCTTTTCTATGTACTAGTTATTAATGCAAAAAATGCAAAACACTGTAAAAGGTCTGGCTCTCAAATATATCTGGTCGTATTCTCATATTTTTTTCATGCTGTTTTTACTTAATGTATTTGTTTTAGCCCTAGAACAACATCATATTGATGAAGGCACATTCCCTGTAGACTAAAATGCCCAAACACGGTTGTCCAATGAAAAAGGAAAATAATATTTGCAACCATGTGTGCTGATTTTTTCGACTGAGTTTGAGTCCGGCTGTACAAAATCCAAAATGGTGACAACATGAAATTTCTTAAAATAAAATGTTTTGTGTAAGTGTTAATTAGCCTTCCTTCATCTTACAGAATCCACAAAAACTTTTACCTTATGATTGGCTTTAATAACATTATAATATTATACAAAACAACGACTTAGCATTGATTAGTCTTCTGGTAATCTGTACTTAATTTAAGTACAGATTAAGTACACTTAAAGGTGATATTTGTGAACAAGAAAAATGTATTAAGCTGTAACTTCAGCTATTTGTTTCAGGGACAGGAATGCAAGATTAAGCGCTAAGAATGTCTGCCTAGAAGGCAATGAATCTGATATCCTAATTCCAATGGCTTTATTTAAAACTACAATCTGTTGTTAAGTCTAAATATTTTATGCTTTCATTCTTTGTTTTAGTTCTCTACTTGAAGACTGCAAGTGGGGAAGTGATAGAATAGACTATTTTTCAAAGCATTTTCTGGTATGAACTAAACATGTTCTGTTTGTTTTTCTCAGTTAGTTTTTAACTTTTTGGCTTAATTTACTTTTCCATTTGTCTTAATAATAATAATAATTATAATTATTAATAATAATAATAATAATTATTATTATTTTGTAGTTTATTTATTTTTCAGAAGTAATAATGTTAGACTGCCAACAAACTTTTCCTTGTTTATACAAAGCAATGCCATAAATTGAATTTAAGAAAGATCTACATGTGGGTTAAATTATCAACAGACAAAAAATAATGGATCAAGAGAGGAAACCATCACCAGTAATATCAATGTACAGTGGAACCTCAATTAATAACAAACCTCTATACAGTGTACAATGAAGTCCTTGCTAGAACAAATGATTTTCTTAACCCCCAGACTAAATAGTAAACTTTATTGAAATAACCTTGATATAATAGAACCCCATTAAAACAAACAAATCTTGCCAGTCCCTTCATTACTATGTATATTATCAAGGTTTCACTGTAATATTATTGGGATAAGGGATCTGACTTTCCAGTTGTTTACAATATTCTCTTCAAAGAATTATGTTGATACTCCACCTAGAGATTAAGATAAAATCTTCAAATATATAAAAACAGATCGCTGTGAGTCGTGAAAATTGTTCCTCTTGGACAAGGCAGATGAACAACATTTTTAGTTGGAGAGAGAACGGGGAATTTAAAGATAATAAATGTACGATTGTTATGATTTCAAATTCAAAATTAGAAAAATGTATTCTTTTTTTTTTTTTTATAGGAGTGTAAGCCAGAGTTGGAGGCCCTTCTTGCAAGGTAACCTTGTTATCCTAAGTCGATCTCTGTGCAGTGTTTTAGAGAAAAAAACAATACACATTTCTATAGACTGTGCACATTATAATTTTAATTCAAATAAACCTGCTTTTTTGTTGATCTGGTACAAACAAGTTACAGTGTTAATTGTTCGCAGTGGCATATTTTTAAATTTCTGCCGTGCTGCAAGCATGTGCTTACACACTGATCTTATACACTGTACATGTAAATCCTTCTCATGCTGTATGGTACAACAATAACCGACCTGTAGGTAGAGATTCAGAAGTGGGGATGCTTGTTTTACACTGTGTAACGGGGTTGTCTACTCGTTATAAAAAAAGAAAAGAGGGAAGGTTGAGATGAACAGATTTTGTGGCTTTGCTTCTGATGTCCTTGTAAAAGGGAACAAAACAGCTGTACAAGTACTAAGAGTAGTACACAAACCTCGTGTTAATATTTTGCAAACTCGTCCCAATTTTAATTTTTGACAAGGGTTAAAATAATCCTCTCAAAGCTGTCATGTATTTTAGTTTCCGTGGTGAAAACAAGTTGTTACGTCAATCAAAAGGTGCAGGAATTTGTCATTTAACCACGGACTCGTCAACTTAACTTACTGTAGTAATTTGGGTGGTACCTGCAGACTTACAAATTGTTATATAGTGGAACCTCGATATAGCAAACCTTTGTATAACGAATCCGTGATATAGAAGGGAATGTAAGCAGTGACAACAGCAAAGGCATTGGCGACATGAGAACCCTCAGAGTAAACCCAAACCAATGCGCATGTCTGGCGTGAAAAACATCTGCCGTTGCCTTCGCGTCAGAACGTGAGAATCGGTGTTTTGCTGTTGTAATAACACGTGAGTACTAAACCTCCGTTTTCCTAGAAATTTGGCATAGAACAGCTTCTAGGAAAACTAAAAGTACTTTGAATACTTTTTTGGACTGAAAATGTAAAGATTTACACTAGTCATATTTAGCTGCGTGAGAGAAAAACACCTGAGATGCGTGAATGAAGACTGAAGCGAGGCCAGTTTGTCCGAAAACATGTGAATATTGAAGCTGCCCTGAGAGCTCTTCCTCGGTCAAAAATCATTTTTCGATCTATGTTCTCCTCTGAAGTTTTATGAAGTAAGCATTTATTACTTCATTTTATTTATTTATTTATTTATTTATTTATTTTTTTGTGCATTAAAGCTTATTTTCAATTCTACTCCGTTTGCCTCGTTTGTTCCGCTATCTCTATGAACTTTTATATGTTCTAAACCAACAACGGCATTTAATTTCATTTTAGATTGATCGTTTCGTTTTTATCCTGATTTACATGTAATAAACTGCGGGTTTGGTAGATTTGAGGGCAGTATCGTTTATAAAACTATAACTTCTATTAAGAATTGGATGTAATTACGTGATCAGTGTGCTAGATCTCTAGTTACATTTTTGTTTGTATATAGGACAAACGCGGTTTTGTATGTTTTTTTATTTCATTATCATGAGTAGATATTTTCGTGTGTTAAATCTGGATTCAGACTTAAGTTTGTTTCTGCAAAAAAAGTTCTTCGCTCATGCAGTGTCCATTGCTCGCTTGAAATGACTTACAGACAAAACTTGTCATAATGTTTTGCCGTGTTTATTTTTGTGTAGATCTTCCCGAATAAAAAACTAAAATTTGACGACTTTTTTTTTTTTTTTTTTNATTAAGAATTGGATGTAATTACGTGATCAGTGTGCTAGATCTCCAGTTACATTTTTGTTTGTATATAGGACAAACGCGGTTTTGTATGTTTTTTTATTTCATTATCATGAGTAGATATTTTCGTGTGTTAAATCTGGATTCAGACTTAAGTTTGTTTCTGCAAAAAAAGTTCTTCGCTCATGCAGTGTCGATTGCTGGCTTGAAATGACTTACAGACAAAACTTGTCATAATATTTTGCCGTGTTTATTTTTGTGTAGATCTTCCCGAATAAAAAACTAAAATTTGACGACTTTTTTTTTTTTTTTTCTGTTCTGAACAATCAGACAAGACCTTGTTCTCTATCATCTGGTAGGTGCCGGTTTGTGTTTTTTAGGGGGAAGGAAGAAATCTTGAGGACGCGCGAGGGAAGAAAAGGAGAGGAGGCGCCTTCCCCTTCGCGTGTTCCCTCGCGCGGCCTTTAAAAAAGTAACCGGCGCCTGCTACGCAGGCTAATCATCTGCTCGAAATGGTTGATTCCTTACCGCCTTCTAAAGAAGAAGCGAAGATGAAAAAAAAAGCTCTTCTCACAAGAAGTATAGAATTTGCCGTTTTCGAGCTGCTTATTAACTGCTCATAATTCGCGATGTCTGTGCGGTAGTGTGAGACCGAACCGCGTTATCTTCCCAGACTCTTTCACGGTATTGCCGTTGCCGTTGCCGTTGCCGTTGCTGTAGCCGTTGTCTGTGCTTAAAGTTTTAATGAACCATCTGCCCCAGTTACAGTAAAATGTATGGAAAATAACCTCGATATAACGAAACCTCCTTTTAGTGAACGCATTTGGCCAGTTCCTTTGCCCTTCGTTAAATCGAAGTTCCACTGTATAAGGTACGTTCTTGCCTTTATGGATAGGAGGGAAAATACTTGATGTGTTACGTTACTTTCACTTATCCAAATCTTTGAGGGGTAAGAGAACCTCTAGGAGTGTAATGGATCACTGGCATTGACAACTCCTTCATCTTTTCTCATGGGTTATGACTTTGGTGAAAGAGGGCGCTTTGTTTGTCCAATTCGTACCCATCCTTGGAGGGCAGGTGTATAGCCAACCCTGTTGAGCAGGCTTCTACCCAATAACGCTGAAAAAACAAAAACTAAACCAAACAAGAAAGTTAAATTAGTAGCACTAGAGAATTGTTATCCTAGGGAAATATACTGAGTGAATACTCAAATTAAATGCGTTTAACTGTAGGACTGGAAGTTCATTTCCTCATATTGTTGATGTGGACTGGAGATTGGATTACTATATAAAGGTACATGTCATTTGTTCTTCAAAACCGAAATTTATGTTTAATTGCTGTTAAATAGGGTTCTTTCTCCCTTTTCTTTCGTCTCTTAAATGCATTTAAATGAAATAACGTGAGTTAAATGCAGTTTAAAGAAGTGCTAGCAGTCCATGGTCCATTGGTATGTGCGTATCCAATAGTTTGCTACTATCTCATTAATTTTGAGTTAGTGGCGTATGAAGTTTTCTTTGTGCAGGGTATTTCCTGCCACGAAATTTCCTTCAGCCAGGTTTCTCCCCACCTCCCCTCGCCTTTGTTGTTTCTCCAGCAATATTTTTCAGTTCAATGGATGCCTGTTCTGTGCTGTGGAGACTCATGGCAGGGTTTCACTATTATCTCAGCCATGGCGTTGCTATTCAATCTAAGGACCGGCTAGTGCCAAAAGTAGAAGTCCATTTATCGCTGCAGTTGTTAACCCTTCGTAATATTAATGAATAAGAATTATGGAGTTAATTCTTGTCCCCAAACCCTTTGCATTCCTCAACACTTATAATTTATAATGCTGTACGATGAAGTGATTAGTAATTACATGTATTAATCAGTCCGGAATATCCCTAAATTTAAGGACAGGGCCAACTGGTCACGCGACACTTTTCAACCAATGAGAAGGCGCGCTTGTGTTTATCAACAAACAAATCAAAACATCGCCCCAGTGATCAAAAATTTTCAAAACAACGGACGAAGTCGGACAGAATCAGTCATCGTTTCGAGGTTCTCAGGCATATTTTTAAGACTTTTCATGAGGCATACACAATTTTTTTAAGTGGACAGCGTATCGGAAGCCATATTGGAAGTGTCTCGTGAAATATTCAGCACATTTTGTGGCATATTCTTCTTTTATCTTTTAAACAACGCGATGTATAGGAGAGATTTTGGTCGGCTTTCAAGGTAGGTGAACAACTTGTATCTATTATTTTTTCGATTCACAGATTTTTTACGAAGTTCTAGATATTTTTCCTCCATTGTCATATCGATTAACTTTTATCATGTTGAATGTGGGGGTGGCAGACAACCTAGAATTTTGGTAGACAATTTTTGAATTCCGAGGTCCAAAACACGTAGGTTTTCCACTCCCGGGTTTCTCACAAAAGCCGTGTTATTACTTTTTTTCGCATAAGTACGAGCCTTTGCCTTTTTTCTTTTCAAGGCCAAAACAACTTTAT
>CALNXI010002147.1:53049-78049 GCA_942486025.1 Porites evermanni
TTCCCTTGTTCCCCAAAAATAAATTAAGATGTTCCCTGAAATTCACTTTCATCAAGTTCCCCTGTTCCCAGAAATTCTGTTGCATGTTCCCTTGATCCCCAGAAATATTAATTAATGTTCCCCAGAATTTCAATCATATTTCAGTTTTCGATGGTCAGTATTTTCGTAAGTTTTACCTCGTTAGTCATAGTAGAGATAATCCTCAGCAAAACGCCTCTTTCGTCTCCTTGATGAATGCCGCATCACCTCTGGTTCATCAGCAGAAATTTCTGTCGCCTCTGTAAGAGTGAGGACATCACTTGTCTGTTGAATTTCATACTGAAGTAGGATCAGCTCTTCCTCCTTAAGTTCCAAAACATCTTGATTATGTTTGTAGGTCGTCAACATACAAATAATGCTATCTACCTCAATGTATTTCTCTGAATTTTCCGAAAAGCATATTGGGTTAAAAGGATCTTGAACAAAAATTTTGGCCATCACTTTTTCATACCAACTTTAACATTCTCCTGTAGGCAGGTGAGAACCAAGGTGTTTTCAGGGCACCCTGAAAACTCGTCCCCAGTCGTCACCAGTTCACTT
Organism: Porites evermanni; assembly: GCA_942486025.1. Classification (NCBI taxonomy): domain Eukaryota; kingdom Metazoa; phylum Cnidaria; class Anthozoa; order Scleractinia; family Poritidae; genus Porites; species Porites evermanni. The sequence goes on from CALNXI010002147.1 coordinate 53,629, forward strand.
GTGAAGATTAGTCGCCAGGCTTAGTCGTCGGAAATGCGTGAAATTACAGAAACGTCGGAAATGTCTTCATAAACAGTTAATGAAAATCTCTCCAAAAGTTAGAAAATGGTCGAAAGTCAATGTTCCCTTGTTCCCGAATATCCCTCAACAGTTCCCTTGTTCCCTAAAAGTAAATGGCGATGTTCCCTTGTTCCCTAAAACCCCTGGGAGGCCCTCATTTGAGATCTAGAATTTTCGGAACGTATGTTGTAAAATTTCTTGCTTGCCTGCCTCTCCTAGGATTTTCGAACATCTACAAAATGGTATAATTACCCATTTTTAACGGATTTTGACCCTAAAAAAGGCCACCTAGAATTTTCGGGAGCCTTTTCCTGGCTGAAATTTTCGAGCAGGGAAGTTTTTATCCCTATAATTTTCGGATCACTAGACTTTCAGCTACGAAGTCCGAACAGATGAAAAATTTTTAGGGGATAAAAATATGCCTTTATCTACCGCTTAAATACTAAAATACGTTCAACAATGCTATGTTAAGTGGCTTTGAACTATATCCTCGTTGGGTGCCCCTGCATCCTGGCCATCGTAACTGAGCCAAAGGCATACACTTAAGTCAATGCAGATCAATTTTACAACAAGATCCATTTTTACAGGTTTTTCTGTGAATTCAATGTGTTTTTACGGTTAAAGAGATATACCAAAAAAATTCGCTCCCCTTAAAGTTTTTTGTTTGTAAATAGAACTTTCAATTGTTCAGTAACATTTTTAATACAGTGGTATCAATATTCTAGTTTTCGAGTAGGTGATTAATAACTGCAACCTCCTGTTCGATTATTCAACCCGATTCGGTAAAATGCCAGTTCCCTTCACTCGCCAAACATTATGGGTCGTTTATTTAAACGAAGTCTAACTTTTTGAACGCGGTTTAAGAAATCTTTGGAGCTTCAGATCTCTTACTTAGTGGGTTAATTAAAGAAGATAAATCAGTTTTTTCTAGTCTACACTATACATGCTTTAGAAAGTGAAACTGTTCACGACAAATGGTGTTTTGATAAACTGTAAGCGTTAGGCAAAGATAACCGGCCCTATAACTTTACCTGCGACTTTTGGAACCCCCCAGGATGCTTTTACTTCGCTGTTGTTTTTCAGCTCAACTTCCATTTCTTGGAATGCTCGGCGGTCGGGATTTTACGTCAGACCTCCTTTCATTTGGTGTCACTGATGACTGCGTTAATATTCATCGAAGAGAAATTACCGGACCAAAACTGACTATGCGGGATAATTCAGTCGCCATCAGTTTTTTACCTTCTTGGTAGCGAAAGCATGTAACCTTCAAAAGGTAGTTGAAGACACCACTCATGGATAAAATGTTTATTTCTTAATTTAAAGTGTCTACCCTCTAAGCTCAGTGCTAACTCCGGGGAGGTTTGAAAAATATAGCATTTCTTGCTGTCTGCATTTCTCTGTCAGACTTTCCTCGAGCACTCAATAAAATTGAGTCAAATTGGGAATCCATGTTTTAGTCTATTCTCTTATTAAATACGGGCAGGTAGGCTTGTTTATGAAAGTAAACTCTGTTGAATATATAATATCTGTAATTAATATCATCATTTTGTTGTCTGAAGTAAATCGTTACTGACTTATCCTTTCAAAAAACTTCTTCAGTTTTATGCCTGTGTGAAAAGTAATGAACATTATTATTTTCGTTTGCTTGAGTGTTCAATTTTGGCTTTTTTGGCGTTATACAAAAAACATAGGATACAGGACAAAACATGAAATGTCAGAGGATAAAATCCGTTCGCATCTGCTTTTATCAAAACAGATAACACGTCCGCTTTGGAGACTGGTGCGACCGGTCACGTGATTACGCCATCGACAGCAACGTGTGCTTGCTTGAAATCGACTTGAAGTACGATGAAGATAAGCTAGAAAACACGGTAAATTCTCTCCTATTTTTGTAAATCTGACTGTATAACTTACTAGTACGTTAGATAGATAATTTACCTTTCTGTTTATAGTATTTTGGAGCAGAGTGGAAGCGTTTAACGTAGCGTATTTGTTGTTAAAAATATGCGTTATTTCAGTCATCGGACTCAATATATATTCATCTTTCGTGACTAGACCGATGAGGAAATGTAAATGGCTTCTGTTCGTCTGTGATTAATGTCAAACCGAAGCAATATATTGATGCAGTCCTCATATTACTTTTAATTTTAATTCTCGGATAAAGGTCGTGATTGTGCTAGCAAACAAGGTCATTTATCTTATAGAGACTACTGACAAGACTAAGTTCAGCTTGCTAATAACCGACCTTAAAACTATTCATCCCCAGCTAATAAGCATCATTTGAGTCGCAACCGCATTTCATTTTCAAGCGTTTCAAATTTTACATGTTTCATTCGCTCTCTGGTGATGTCAAAAGAAGCATCATTAGTAACGGTTTTTAATTTCTGTCAATTTATCTGCGATGTTTTTTGAGCTCATGTGGCCGGAGTCGTCGGGGCTTTGCAGCGGAGCGAGAAAAGGTGTTGGTATAATGACCGGAAAATAATATTTCTGAAGAATTTATGTGTTTCGCTTGTGCATTATTTCAGCATCTTACATACATAAATAGCCTTTCCATAAAAGCCTACGTCGATTAATCTTCGAGTTAATTCTTGAATCAGCAAAGTCCCATTTAGATTCGTGAACGTCAACCATCTATGCGGCCGATTTGGATATTGGTTCAGTCAACGTGAGTTGAACGTGAACTACTTAGACTAAACAGTAATAGAAAGCGTATCTTTTAGGACGATAACTGGTTTAAATGTACTCACTTTCTGCCTAGTTTTCGAGTCCGATTAAAAAAGGTTTTGTGTCGCATCTTGCGTGCCTTCTTTAACCGGAATTTTATGACCCCCATCATCGTAAAGGGGAATTCGAAAGTAACTTGCCGATCAATCAAATTAAACTGCTAAAGAATTTCTCTTTGTTATTCCAGAGTTTAAAGCTATAATGTTCAGCTTAGGTTACAAAACTGGTTTATCTTTTTGGGTCTTTTTGACTAATGATCTACTTCCCCGGAATTTCCAGTTACCGCGAGTTTAACACTATGACGCCGTGACTACCGCTCACCTCTAATGAAAGTAGTTTTACAATAGAAAGCATGTTTTTGCCCCTGGTCAGATCACGGCTAATTGTAGAAAAAGTCTTTTGCGTTATCAACCCTTCCAGCTTCATTCAAAGACAGAAATGAAGCGAATAGCAAATATGCGTTCAAAACTGTTAATAAAACTCGCAACAAGTTCAACACTCGCTGCCGTACCTCCAGCCGGGTTAAAGTTGTTGCCTCATATCGTATTTTCAGGTTACCGTATAATCACTTTTTGTATTTAAACATTGCTTCAGTGTATACTGTTTTGTCCATAATTCTGCCCACTGAGGAAAACGGATAAAAGAAAAGCAAAATTAACTCTTCACCATACCGAGAGAAAATATTGAGACCAGAGTCTGCAAGAACAATTCAGTTCGAGTCATCGAGTTCATTTTGTATTCAATTCATATCGGATATATGGCTATAGGAAACAGGCGTTATCCAGCTGCAGCTTCTCTGTATCCTTTATAGTTACTTGATGTAAAATTAGACCGTCTACCATTCTGTACACATCTCCCGAAGTTCATTTCTTCAGATGACAGACGTTTTTGACACAGTCTGAAGAAAATTTTGTAACGCGATTATACGACGTGCTATCACGGTCTTTGGTTTTTGCTAATTTTACGCTGGAATTAATGCTTGCTACTATCCCAGATTTATCAGAGTTCACTATCATGTTTGCTTCTTTTTCATTTCTTGAGTTGAGAAAATCGTTGTCCATTCTGTCCATTTTCCCTAAATGTATATTATATAGGGAAAAGAATATAATTAACAGAAGTCATAAATCGAAATGTTTACATATTTTAAGTTGAAAAATACTTTATCGCAGCAACCTTACCACATTCTCCCCTTCTCATTCTTTCAGCGTTCTTTGACTTTTCCCGAACTTTGAGGTGTTAAAATGGACGTTTTTATGAATGCTTAAACCCTTGGGGTAGTATGAAATCCATGAAGGTTATGTTCATTTCACACCGGTAACAAAAGGACCGATGCAGTATTAGATAGAGGGGATCTTTCACACGAGACTGCAGCTAAAAGAAACGTTTATATTCGGGTGTTCATCAGCTGTCTCGCAAAGCGTTTCCTTGCTTAACAAGCGTTTCCGCGCTAGTTGGTCAAGAAATTTGAGGACGAGAGCTCTCGCTCCAACTTTGCCACAATCAGTGATGTTTCTTGGCGATCGGAAACGCTTGCTAAGCTGCAACCTAAGGAACGGGCCACAAGTCAACCAGTTCGATTTTTCAGCGGAAGTTAGCGCTAAATCTTTCACTCATTTCAGTTCTTACAATAAATCTTCTTTTCATTGCATGTTGCATTGCTTGGGTTTTTCTATGTTAACGGATATAACTCGCGTACACCGCTCAGTGGAATTAAACATCGAATTTAAAAAAAGGCTCTGAAAGAAGCTATTACCCGGCCTTCGAGTTATCACCGGGATCATCACCAGCTCCTTAAAACTTGACGTGCACTTAATTGCGAGATAATCAAATATTGTTTGAAAGGTCGCCATGAATTCAACTCTTATACAGGATTTTCCTTAATAATGCCGTTAAGACTGGTTCTCATTTGAGCAACGATGGATAGGACCGTTGCCTAGCGATCGTAACGATTCCCAGTGATTGAGTCAGAGTTGATTCTATTTGAAACAATCTGAACGAAACTAGCCCGTAAGATTGGACTTTACAGCCAGTCAGTGACCATGCATGCTGATCGACGGCCATCGTTGTGAGTTCTACGATTGCTGAAGGGGTTTTTTCTGCTGATATACGCAGTATTATCGCCTTGACCGTTACGATTCTGTATAGAAAAAGCTAAGCGATTTTATACCGACTTGAATAAACGTACCGAATCATCTCAATGCTCGCTATGATTGCTAGAAAGTGATTCTTTATCATTTCGATATGGGCGATCGGTGAGAGAGAAGTCAATTCTCTCTCATTACTAACAGTTGTTACCATATAATCGCTACTATTGCCTATTGTTTTTTTCAGTGTTTTTTTACGTCGATCACATTGAAACCAGCCTTTAATTAAATGTTACTGTAATAACTTTTTATCGCCGAAACTACAAATTAAGTATAAGATTAGGCATTAATAGATATTCTTAAACAATAGCCTAAGGTCTAGCCAAAAGTCTTCAGTCAAAACTAGATCTTCTTTCTCAGCAAATTCGTGTAGTGTTTGTAACGATACCGATTCTATCAACCAAATCGGCCCTTTTTTTCTGTATGGTTGTTTTCCAGTTATTCAGGGATTAATTGGCTTTTATCTTTAACGCAAATAGAGGTTTCAAAGTATATTTTAAGAGGCACCCAAGGGAATCCGGATTCCGAGATCCAGGAAATTTTTGCTTGTGGAAACCTGAATCAGGGCATTGGAATCCGGAATACAGCTCAAGGAATCCGGAACCCCACTATCGACTGGAATCCGGAATCCAAGTTCCGCTGAATAACTGACGAAAAAAATCCGGTATCCAGTACCTGGAATCAGGAATCCAAGACCGTTTTAGCCAACCTCGTCCCTGCTGGGCTGTGGAAGCTCTGCCTCTGAGAAGGTGTAAATTCTTCGCGATAAATGCGTATTTATACGTCCGTCGAATTCGGAATCCAAGACCCAGGCTTATCCTGTAGCAAGACAGGAAAACTTTGGACCGCACTCTTTCTTTCTTAGCAAAACAAAAAACCCAGGATCTAAGTATGTAGACTGCAAAATAGCCCATATTTTTCCGTAGTTCAAGAAAGTGCCAGCGGTCAAGCGAAAAACTTGGAGCGAAGGGGGAAATATAGACATGCAGGGTCCGAATTTAAAGTTTTAATATGGGCGCCAACTGGTGATCAAGTAGAAGCTTTTGGTCGCCAAAAATTCCCCCTCCCTTTTTTTCAAATAAAGTTTAAACACGAATAAAAAATGCATGGTATGGACGTTTTTATGCTCAAAAATTGCACTACTTCCGCTCCCGATAGCAGAAAGCAACTGTACGTGTACGGGTGAAGTCTTATTTACTTTTTGGAGATATAAAGCTATCTGACCTAGAACGTGACGTAGGAACAGAGAGTCTGCCCATGACTGCACTGATCATATCAAAACTCTATTTTCGGCCGATAACTACCACGAAACACGTCGTATTGATCGTAGCTGTTGTGGAGGTATTATTACGGGAAGATTCGTTTCCCTTTTAATTAAAAAATATCAGCAGGACAAAAAGTAAGACACCTGCTGCAAATCGCTTCGAGGTTTCAATTCTTAATCAGTTTCTCCGACCGTTAAAGTCCACAATAACAACCAGCTTTACAAGTCAACCAGCTATGAAATTTCTGGTCGCCAGGACTAAATTTTTAGTCGCGTTGGCGTCCAGGAAGGCGCAATTTCGGACCCTGACAGGCCGGGGTAGGTGATGAGAAAACTACAGACTGTCTGTCCACCCTACTTAGGTACAGTTCGTTTTTTTTTTTTTTTTTACGCCCGATGGGCGTGCGATGCTTATTAAGCGCATCTTCTATTTATAATCGAAATCACAGCATTATAAACAGGGCTGATGTTTAACAGAGTGCACTTTAAAATACCGTAAAATCCCGTTTATAGGCTCTGGGCTTATATATAATTTCGTAATGGGTTTTGGTTGGGTTTACGTGCGGGAATAAGGCTTATCTTAGAAAGTGGTATTTGGCCGGAAAGGGGGACGTCTTGTATTGAAATAAAAATCAAGACTCGAAACAGGCTGATTAAGACGCTTACTTTATGTCGCAAGAAGAAAAAAGATGAGAAATTTAACTATAACTGTGACTTGAACACAACAAAAGAAAGTATATATACGGGTACTTGCGAATGATGTACCTATTACTCGGGGGAAGCTTATTAGCCGGCCGAGGGAGTTATTTCCGAAATAAAAATTCGGGCAAATACATGCGCTTATAACCGGGAGCGTATTTCCCCGGTTTTACGGGAGGAATGAGGTAAGCTATGAAGGTTTTTTTTCGATGAAGGAACGTCCTTTTCTGACAATACTTTGCAAGCATTAGCCAGGCACGGAAACCACTTTTCATCATGATTAAAAACATAATTTGATACTGTATTATTTGTTGCAGTGAATCAAACCGTGCCAATACATCGAGAGTATCAGGAATTGGAAATGTTACGCTCCATGAAGTTACAAGATCTCAACTCTCATATTCTGTGTGTTTTATGTGGTGGATATTTAGTGGATGCTACCACAATTGTGGAGTGTCTTCATTCCTGTAAGTATTTCATCCTAGCAATTTTTGGTACTTAATGTAGCAGTTCAGGCGAAGAGCCTGTCAAATGGATGTCCTTGATACAGTCATTATTGCTAACCGTTTTTGTTTCTTTATATCATAGTTTGTCGCAGTTGTATCGTGAAATATCTTCACAACTCATTTCACTGCCCCGTTTGTGATGTTGAAGTCCATAAAACGAAGCCTTTGCTGCACATTCGGTAATTAGAAGTTTTGAAATGTTTGTAAGTGAAGACTGATTATTGGACTGCCCGTGAGGGCAACGCACAATCGAGAAATACCTTCCATCTCTGCGAACAAAGACTAATTGGCGGACGGAACTCTCAGAAAGCTTTGCATGTCCCACTCCCCCGTCAATGGGGCCGACTTTTGCGGGGAGGGGACGGGTCATTTCAGGTCGTCTGGCGAACAGATTTGGAAGTCGATTTGGAACGAACACAAAATTATTGCGTGGAGTTAATTGGCCCTATGTCTACGTCCACGTTGCAGTATTCGATGAGTTTAGCCTGCGTGAGGGCTAAAGAATGCCCTCCCACGGTGATTGTCTTAATAAGCGTCGAATCAGTAGAGGTGAATAAGAAGCTACCACACCTTTTAACGGCTTTGTTAGCTTAATCGTCTGCCATTGAAGATCTCGACGTGGCTCATATTTAGCTATATTTAGCCAAAGGCAACGCGATGAATGCTTATTTATACGTTGCATGATTAATTGTCTTTTCTTTTTTTCCCTTTTTTAAACTCTTAGACCAGACCGAACTTTGCAAGAAATTGTGTACAAACTTGTGCCAGGCCTCTACCAAGGTAAAGTCTTAAACTAGAAATATATGTCTCGCAAATCCCCAAGTTAAGTCTTAACGGGTGGGTGGGGTTATGAACTTATGAACTATTTCCACCTTCGCTTAATCAGAAATACTGTAAGGACCTTGTTAGACACAACAACAGCAGCGAAATGAAAATGTTGTCGGGTTCTTGTGTAGATTAGGAGCAGCAGTGTCTGAACAAAGAAATAGAAACAGTAAAAATGCAAGGCTGATTGGATTTTTATACTTTTATTGTTCAATACTTCAATTAAACAATATTCAGCTAATTTTTGTTGGCTGTTGAATAAACATTAAATTTTGTTCTGTCTTTATCAATGCTCCAGTGGTTATGTGTACCACATTTCTATGCAAATATGGCAATGCACGTAATTGCTAGTTTTCAGTATCACGCCATTCAAAATAGATCAAAATAAAAATCAAAACCATTCGACAGATAAAGTCCAGAATCTGGGAAATGAAAGGAGGTAAATATACAAAGACCCCCGCCAAGATTTGGGTCGAAGGAATAATTCGTATACGAGATATCCGAGGAAATGTTTTACCGAAATTTAGAGGAGCTTTGTACGGAGACGCCATGCTGGAGCTCATCCGGATGAGCTCCAACATGGCGGACGGAAACCAACAGAAACACCTGTTACCGAGTTTTGCTACAAAAGCGTGAATTTGCTCCTAGAGGAACTCATAAACATTAAAGTAATACTTTTTCTAATACCTGAACTGTTTAGATAGTAAAATTCCTCAAAAAAAGTCACTTTTTTAACCTAAGTGACAGCTCTCTCGGCCTTCATGTAAATGCTGCGTCACGCAAAAGCTTAGAAATTCAAGCGTACTCTATAACAAAACCAAGAACCATTTTGAAACTAACATTTGTTTGAAAATTAGTTTTCAGCTGCTCTAGTAGACCATGAAAGTAAAATCTCAGTAGGATCGATAGTTTTGTAGTTTGAATGTTAGTGACGTCATGTGAAGACCCGAACAATATGTTGATGTCTGAGGTATTTTCATATACCTTATAATTAATAATCGTTTTTACCATAGTAGCCCGCATTCGAGGTTAATGACGGAAAATCTTTCATGCAGTCAAAAAATTTGGCAAACAACGTGATGTGTATAGTTTGTCAATTTAACAATGTCTTAAAAGGTTTGTAAGTTCATTTTTGTTCACATGCTACAAAATCGTCGTCGGCTCTGATAGGCTGAATGCCTCAAAACCTTCCTAACATACCTTGCAGCAATCGAGTTTAGACCCATACCACGGCAATAATCATTTAAGGATGCATCAAGATTCTTGCTGCGGTCCCTGGCCGCATAATTTGTCGGTGTTGGGAGATGAACTGAACTTGTCGCTGCTTTCAAACAATTTTGGAAAATATTTTCTTTGAAGAAAGCGATATCTTATGCAACTGCGGAAAACACACAGAGAGAGGTTTTAAATAATCATGGAGGCATTCACTTTTTCTTTAAAATGCGTAGGTGAATTAAAGCTTCGAGAGAACTTCGAAGACAAACAAAGGCAAGAAAATATCTCAGAAGGTAAGATGAAAGGCCTCCATTTTGTCAGGGCGTGCCACTATTATGCCGAGGATCAATTAATGTGTAATAGCTTGGAAACGTGACTTAACTGATATATGTAACTCGGTTAACAACCGTGGCTGGCTATTGTATACTGTAATTCAAAAGCTCAGCTGTTTGTTTAAGCAAACTTAAAAAGCAATTTTCAGATTTGATTAGAGCGGTTTTCATTTGAGTGTCGAAAAGTAATTGGTTTTGCACTTTCTACACGATGCGATTGGCTTAAAAGATTCGCGCCACCTTTTCATCCAGTCAGAAGTAAAACCAAAGCCAATTGTGACGCGCTCGCATGCATTTTCCCGCGCTTTGCGTCAGCCACATGTAATTACTTCGAGTTTTGATTGGTTCAATTTATTGTCTGTGTCCTATGTGATTGGCCAGAGAATATTTTGTTCACAGTCTTTTCTGGATCTTGAATACGCCATCCTTGAAGTCGGAGTAGACGAGACTACAATTGTTGAGAACAAAAACATTTACAAATTTTCGCACGGAAAGATCCATCCCAGAAAAAAGAAAAAACGAAAAAGGGAAGCGAACTGTGCCGAAACAAAGATACAGCAATCAACTACTGCGGAATCGTTTCAACCACCATGTAAAATTGCAAGCTTTGCAGAATATCACAACAGTGCTGAGCCCATGTTACAAAGTGACATTTTACCAACATTTCCAGACACTCCACCAAGTTTTGACCTTATACCAGATGCAAAACCGATTGAATACCGTGCGTGATGTCAAACGATGAGTAGAGCCGTGACTTGTACAAACCGATCGCCGAATGCTGGTTGACTCTAAAAGAGTCTATAAGTTTGGTTCAGACGAAAAGAGGGCTCTGGCTCCACGTATAGAATTCAAAGGGAAGAATCAAACATTCAGAGAAACTTGAAACATTTTTGGTCCCAGCCTTTTTGTAGCCAACGGGCAAGCCTTTCCAGGCGAGCCTGTGAAAGAGTTGGAACGAGAGAGAGAAAGACAATTGGGGGCGGGGTGGGGGTGGTGTACGGGTTAGAAAACAAGAGGGCAAAAAGAAAACACTCTCCCCTACTCCTCTTTCCATTTTTTTCTCGCCATAACTTTCGCGTAATAACTCGATCGGAAACGTTTGCTTTATTTTATTTCTTTCCTGAAACAGATTTAACGTTGCCTTGTTATCGGAGGCTGGAAAAGACTACTTCTGTTGGCATAGCTTGCCTAGAAGCTGGTTAAAATCCAAAACTGTCAAACCTTTTTTTTCTCTTTTAAGTTTCAACAACTCTTGCCATTTACTGAGTTAAACAGGGAACGTAACCTAAAGGTTAAAAAGTAATGTTAATATTTAACTTTTTTATCCGCGGAAAATCTTTATTATCTTCGGATATGCCTAACGGCCGGCTGCTTCTTCTAAGAGAAAATAAATATAAGTAACTTACATTGCTAAATATGCTTCAGCTAGCAGAGAAATGTATATAAGATAAGAAAAGGAAATTTTTTTATGAAAATAAATTGCGAAAATCTGTGATGAAATGGAGTCTAATATTGGTGTGCACTTAAATGTGTGAAAAATCGGGTTCTCCTGGTCAAAAGGTTTTGAGGCACCACCCCTTTTTCACGTGTTTTTGTATTGAATTTGTGGCTAACCTACCACCATTTGTAGCCCATCCCCCCCCCTTCCCGAACAACTTTGAGGGCCTTACCGTGAAAAACCAAAGCCAATTGTGACGCGCTCGCATGCATTTTCCCGCGCTTTGCGTCAGCCACATGTAATTACTTCGAGTTTTGATTGGTTCAATTTATTGTCTGTGTCCTATGTGATTGGCCAGAGTAATTACTTTGGTTTTGGTTTTACGACACTCAAACGAAAACCACTCTAACCCCCAATATCTTGATTCACTTATGCTTGAAGATTAAGGGCTTCTTCCAGGAATCTATTGAGATGGGATTGAGTCGGAGATTGGTGGCAGCTCCCTTCTCAGTCAGTCAAGTCGAGTGTGCGCTCGAATGACAGGAGGCTGCTCTCCTATCGTCGCATTACCTTAATTTCGTTGTACAATCAACCATAATTATGTTCGAGTAAGAAAAGGAAAGCCTTCATGTTATTTTGGGGGCTATTTTATTTTCCCAAATTGGATACCATTAGCTAGACACCTAACACCCTAGCTGGAGCTTCAACGTTCTGTGCGTGATGCGACCCACTCCGTCACCCTAGTGGTCCCCACAGGAATGAGATTATAGCCTCTTATTTGTGGTAACTGTCCTTAATTCTGTGGAAATAATCGTTTCAACTGTTGCAAGTGTGAAGATCGGCTTACCTCGTTCCTTTACTTATTTACTAGTTACACTGTATCAGATCATCTGAAATAACATTTTATATTTTCAGAGGAAATTTCTACCGAGAATGAAACGAAGAACAAACAGCATACTGAAATGAAAGATCCAGTTTGTATAACACTGGAATATTACAGGTATGGAAATACAGAATTTCTGTAGGAGGCATTACAACGCCAAAGTTTGACCTCCTTGATATGTGACTGAGTTTAATCATAGTTTAATCGATCATTTTTTACTCAATAGACGAAAGAGGAACTGGATGGAAAAGCAGGTAAGGAAAACCATTAGTGCTTGCAATTCTCACCCTCATTTTCATCATCATCATCATCATCATCATTACTATTGTTATTATTATTATTATTATTATTATCATTATTCAATTTCTTGATTTTGGAATCTCTTTTACGAACTTCGAAAAATACCATTTTCTCTTTCCTTTTTTTCAGATATTTCCCACTCGTTATCTTCGATGTCCTTCTGCAATGACTGTTAATGTGCTCAAGAAATTCCTGGTTATGAAATTCGCTATTCCTAGCACACACCAGGTAATCCGCCAATTTGGTGCTTTATTCAAGTCGTAGATTAATGGAAAAGAAATATTACACAGACCATGCTGGAAATGTTAATAAATGAAAATATAATGTTTTAATTAGGTCTTTTGATTTCCTTAGGTGGAAATCATCCGCTGCGATGAAATACTGCACGGTCATCTTACTATGACAGAAGTTTCTCGGATATATGGACTCTATGCTAAGGTGAAAATGCATATATATAACACAAGCTTGCATTTATCGATGTTGTGTCACCATGTTGATTTGTAAATAAGCGATCTGTAGCTGGTCATTTTGTTTTACCCTAAGAAAATGCAACCATAAACAGTTTTCCAAAAGAGTGATCGAATCTTCTCAAAATCTCCACATTTTGTCAGCCGTCCCAGAACCCATCGAAATTCTTCTTTCCAAAACTTGTGTCACCTTATCGCGTATTTTTAGAGCCGTCACAGTTTTTTTATTTTTGATATTTTCCAATCGCCCAGACCGCAAAACAACCTTTTTCGTTCTCGAAAACTTAGTACAGGGTGTAAGTCAAGCTTTCCGTAAAACGTGTTAGCGTATTGAGTTCCTTAATGAATTAGAAGGAAACCAAAGGATACAGAAACGTTTAAGTCCTCTAGCTTATTTATATTTTGTTCACAGTCTTTTCTGGATCTTGAATACGCCATCCTTGAAGTCGGAGTAGACGAGACTACAATTGTTGAGAACAAAAACATTTACAAATTTTCGCACGGAAAGATCCATCCCAGAAAAAAGAAAAAACGAAAAAGGGAAGCGAACTGTGCCGAAACAAAGATACAGCAATCAACTACTGCGGAATCGTTTCAACCACCATGTAAAATTGCAAGCTTTGCAGAATATCACAACAGTGCTGAGCCCATGTTACAAAGTGACATTTTACCAACATTTCCAGACACTCCACCAAGTTTTGACCTTATACCAGATGCAAAACCGATTGAATACCGTGCGTGATGTCAAACGATGAGTAGAGCCGTGACTTGTACAAACCGATCGCCGAATGCTGGTTGACTCTAAAAGAGTCTATAAGTTTGGTTCAGACGAAAAGAGGGCTCTGGCTCCACGTATAGAATTCAAAGGGAAGAATCAAACATTCAGAGAAACTTGAAACATTTTTGGTCCCAGCCTTTTTGTAGCCAACGGGCAAGCCTTTCCAGGCGAGCCTGTGAAAGAGTTGGAACGAGAGAGAGAAAGACAATTGGGGGCGGGGTGGGGGTGGTGTACGGGTTAGAAAACAAGAGGGCAAAAAGAAAACACTCTCCCCTACTCCTCTTTCCATTTTTTTCTCGCCATAACTTTCGCGTAATAACTCGATCGGAAACGTTTGCTTTATTTTATTTCTTTCCTGAAACAGATTTAACGTTGCCTTGTTATCGGAGGCTGGAAAAGACTACTTCTGTTGGCATAGCTTGCCTAGAAGCTGGTTAAAATCCAAAACTGTCAAACCTTTTTTTTCTCTTTTAAGTTTCAACAACTCTTGCCATTTACTGAGTTAAACAGGGAACGTAACCTAAAGGTTAAAAAGTAATGTTAATATTTAACTTTTTTATCCGCGGAAAATCTTTATTATCTTCGGATATGCCTAACGGCCGGCTGCTTCTTCTAAGAGAAAATAAATATAAGTAACTTACATTGCTAAATATGCTTCAGCTAGCAGAGAAATGTATATAAGATAAGAAAAGGAAATTTTTTTATGAAAATAAATTGCGAAAATCTGTGATGAAATGGAGTCTAATATTGGTGTGCACTTAAATGTGTGAAAAATCGGGTTCTCCTGGTCAAAAGGTTTTGAGGCACCACCCCTTTTTCACGTGTTTTTGTATGGAATTTGTGGCTAACCTACCACCATTTGTAGCCCATCCCCCCCCCCTCCCGAACAAATTTGAGGTCCTTAACGTGTGCAAGATATGCAAAAGGTGTTTGTAACACCAAACACTGTCCAGGGGGAGAGGGGGTCAACTTGAATTACATTTTCCTCACCTGAAACACAAAGTGTCCCAAACGTTTTGACCAGGATTGTAGAATCTCGTAAAATGTGCGTAGTTTCCAAACTTTTTAATTTAAAAATTGAATTTTCCGACTCAAAATCTAAGATGGAGGTCAAAATGGCTGTGATTGTGATAACCATCGATCTAGTCCTCTCTTCGGGGTTTACCTCGGTGTACGAGCCGGTGAACTTTTCTATGTTCTGCTGTTTTTGTTTTCCTATAGATTCTATTGTGTTGACGTCTTTGTTTTTTTTTACATTACCCTTAAGTTTAACAGGTTCTTACACCAAGGATGAGCTTTCTTCGTTCAAAGATGTTTGGTTCGTTTATTTTAGTGTCAGCGACTATTAAAACCACTTCCAAGAAAACATCCTGTACTACGCGTACATATTCTCCGAACAGGCGACTCGAACTAACATAGAATCAAACGCAATTCAGACAGAAAAGGACTAAAAATAAGTTATTTTTTACACTGATTGCAACCGTAAGACGTTCGAAGCATTTGAAGACAATAGCAATCAAGTATAGCCTGCGTCGCAGACAGTCTAAATCCCTGGTAGGTCTCTATCTGGGTCTCGAGTGACAAGTCCGGCTTCAACGCAGGCTAATCAAATACAGATATTATAGCGGTCCTTTTTGGATAAGCACCCCTTTAGTCCGATCTCACAGTAATTAACATTAACATTCAATTGGTGGTCAGTATTGCATTGCATAATTATTTTTTGTCTCTGTTTTGTTCAAAGCATTTTCCTCACTTCTTAATTCAGTTTTTTTTCTCACTTTTATACAGTTTCAGTAAACATATGCAATCATCGGCTCCTGATGCAATATAATCAGTTGTAAATTGCAACGCCTTTTTTTCAAAACCAAGCCACGCCTTTTGCTTCAAAGGGTTTGCTTTCACTAGTTACATAATCAGGTGGCAAGTAAGAATTTATTTGCAGGCTCACCATATCTCATCTATTCAGTAGAATTTGAAGACATCGTAATTAAAACGCTTTTTTCTATTGCTAATAAGCTCGCTCATCATTTTAACCCATTTATATCCCCAGTGTATTACGTAAAACTTGACATGTTTTCCCGAAAAATGCGTTCCTCATTTCATGTCATTCTTTTCGATCATCAATTGAAAAGAAACTTTTATTGATGTCTTATAATTAACAAACTATTGTTTTTCGTTCTGAGTATCATATATAAACGGCGTGGAACAGAGGATAATTTTATTCGTACCTTAGTTGTCACTGAAAAAGGTTGACATGACAGTTGGTCACATAATGAAGTTAGCGCTGTTCTTGTTAGCCGTTCTTCCGTCGATAGAGGCAAATTGGGGTCAGTGCAGAGAAGCAAATTGGAAAGGAAAGTTTAACAAAAAGAGCTGGGTGAGATGTGATCACTCTACGGAATACATGACTGGGCTCTACAGAACGGACGGAAACAACGGTGAAATTTCTTTGATCGAGAAAGCTATGTGCTGCCAAGCTCCTTCGCCGAATCAACATCAGCAGTCATTTTGTAAGAAAGCAGATTGGTGGAAAACATTGGACAGGTCAGTAACGAGCCGATTATTTGGTGCTGCAAGGGAAACAAGGCGAGGGTTGAATTATACTGATTTATAGTAATATAAAAGGGTAAATAAAAGAGCGAACACACCCGAAAACCTGCACAGTTTAAATTACCTTATGAGTGCCTGCTCACAACAAAATACAGAGCCTGCTTTTTTATATAATGTTAGTTAGGTTAATAGAAATAATATGGTACTTTGCAAAAGATCGTGCAACAGAAAGTAGTGAAGTGTTTTACGCAACAGAGGCGTTATGTAATTGTCTAACAACCAGTCCACGAAATCAGTGTCCGTTTTTGATATATTTTTTTTAGACATTTCTTATATTCTACCAAATGAGTTTGTTTTTGGAGATCAATTTCTTTTAGTAAAATGCCCTATCAGCAGTGAACTCGCTGATTTCTGAAAATATATTTCTTTGGCCTATTTTTTATGGCGGAAACGCCAACAAGGGGAAAAAATTAATCTTTGACATTTTATTGTTTAGCAACAAACGTTGGGCCAATTGTCCGGATGGATACTTCATGCGGGGGCTATACCGCGGCGATGGCCAATGGCTTCACCACATCGAGGAGGGCAGCTGCTGTAGACCCAACAACTTACCTAACCGATATCTTGACTGTTACGAGAAAGATGTCGAAAAATCATTCGACAAGAAAGGCTGGGGAAAATGCGCCAACGGTTATTACATGGCAGGTTTCTATAAAGGAACTTGTGACAAGGTCTACTGCATCGAAAAATTCAGATGTTGTAGTATGAGTGACGATGGCTGCACGATGGCAGACTGGTGGTCGGCCTTTGATAACAAAGGATTAGTCGAGTGCTCCTCTTCAACACAATACATCACTGGACTGTGGAGAAACAAGCAAGCAAAAGACGACAAGATATATTTGCTAGAGGAAGCAAAATGCTGTCCAGCTCCTTCACCAAACAAGCATACGCCATCAAGTTGTCAAAAAGCTAACTGGTGGAAAATTCTGGATGGGTAAGGGTTTCGTACTCCAAAGCTGAATGCAATGTAATAGAATATATAGCAGAATTAGTTTTAAACTTTTCAGTTGTTTCACATCACAGTCAACAGCAACCAACGCCGAGTTTAATTTATGCTTCACGGAATCGTTTTTATTGCCTTTCATTTGGCTGAAACTTCCAGCCAATATCCCCCCAATTCCAGGGGTCAGTCCTGATTAAAAATTGAATTCTCTTTACGATTGGCCGGCAAGTTCTGGCCTGGTAAGCGCCCTTAGATAGACGTTTCTTAAGCCTTTCTAGGATTTAGTGCAGCTATTTGATTGTCATAAAAGACTGAAAAATGTAATAATTTAAAGACAGCCAACTGCTGCAAAAACTTTTTAATCAAGTCATTTAAAACTTTAACCCATATTCTTGCTATTTAAAAGAATGTCTGGGTGATTTAACCAACAGGTTACTTTATTAAAGGATTTTAGACTCCTATATTCTTAGGTCAATAGCATTTTTTTTATCTTTTTTTTTTTAATAACGAATAACCCGTATTTTTGCTATTATAGAAATAATGTCTGGGCGGTTTGCCCAACTGGTTACTTTATCAGAGGCTTTTACCGTAACGACAACGCCTGGCTACATAACATCGAGGAAGCGACGTGCTGCAAGCCCAACTCTTTTCCAAACAGATATGAAGACTGTTACGATGAAAATATCGGCTCTTCTTTTGACAATATTGGACTCAGCGAATGTACAAAGAATGACTACTATGTTGTTGGAATTTACAAAGGCGGATGCGACGAGCTGCATTGTATTAACACACTAAAGTGCTGCAAAATGGTGGTGGGTGAGTAAGCAAAAGCATCACTCACGTAGCAGTTGTAGACAATGTAGAAATCGTTTCGTGTAGATTATGAAAAAGGACCTGCTTTGCCATATTTGGAGAGGAAACTTTACAGAAGTTCTCTCGCAGCTTGCCTTCGTTGGTAACCAGATACCTTAATAAATAATAGGTTACATTGAAAACGCAGTTATGGTGACTGTATTATATTCCACATGATAAATTTATAAAATAATAGATCAAGCAATTCATTTGTTGATGTTCTTAAATGATCTTTCATGCACGGTTTAGTCGTAACTGATAGTTTGATCGCTATTGGCAAGTTTCTCAAATTCCAGTCCTCCTTAAATTAACCTTCCACTGGTTAATATAAAAACTATCGTGATCGATTGTGTAATATTTGGCTATGGCTTTATAGATATCAACGAGTGCACTACCAAGAACCCATGTCAGAATGGAGCTACCTGTGTGAATCTTCATGGAAGTTACCGCTGTGATTGCAAATCAGGATATACCGGCAATAACTGCCAAAAAGGTTTGAAAAATACTTGAACATATAAAAAAATTATACTGGAAATTGAAAAAAAAGTTTCTCGCTAGTCTTTACTTCCTTCTCGTGGACGATAAGAATGATACTCAACTTTAAACTCCGGTGAACAATTTCTGTTTCCAGATATCAATGAGTGCCTAAGGAGTCCATGCAAGAACGGAGCTGAATGTGTCAACGTTCCAGGACGTTATCGCTGCGATTGCAAATCTGGTTATGAAGGCAGAAACTGTGAAAAAGGTCAGGAAAAACTTCACTATTCACCTGATCGTCACCTGATCAATTACACTCTCAGCTGATTTCTACTCATTTTAATGTTCGCTTATTCTGTTATCCTACTCGTGACCATGTTAAAGACGCTGATGACACCGATTGAAAGATATAGTACAACATTATGACATCTTTTCGTTAGATTCTAATACAACCGAAGAGTTTAAGATATTTTCATTGCATAGGGGAGAGGGCAACATTTAAAATCTACTACGTTTCCTTGTTTTGTACTTTGTACTAATATTCCGTAGTTTAGTTATAAATACTTCTACATGTATTGCGTTGGCTTTGTTTCGTTTAAATTGCGCTTTATAAAAGAACTGATTACTTTTCAGATATAAACGAGTGCAATAACAACCCTTGCAAGAACGGAGCTACCTGTGAAAATCTTCAAGGAAGTTATCGCTGCAAATGTAAACCAGGATTTACCAACAAGAACTGTCAAACAGGTAATTGGTTTTTTACTTAATAAACAAACAATGGTGAGCTAACAGGCTGCCCTCGCGATATTTTACCAAAAAACTTACAACAAGGTTATTTGCTAGTATGGACTGAATTTAAAAAAGCCTCAAAAATTTCGGCCTTAAACTCTCAGAGGTATAGTATAACATAAAGAGAGCGTGCACTAGGAACTGCCCTTGTGTATTGATCGAGCTCTACTCGTGCACATGAACAAAGGACGGAGTTTGATGTCTCGCACTGAGCATTTACGCGCCTAGACCCGCCTGAGCGCCTCCACTCTGAAGTCTGTTGTGCAGTTTATCTAGAAGCATTATATTAATATTATGGGATAAAGCGCTCCCTGGCTCCAATAACATTCAAAATGGCCGCCATCTTGGAGTTGACTGAAAGTTCAGATTTTGTTCAATTGGAAGGTTAACTAGTTATTTTTTGTGCTTGAGGGTGTAAATGTGCTTATTCAAAAAGTTATTAAACAAAACTAAGTGTTTTATGCTAAGAATGACTTTATTCTTGCCGTCATAGATGTAAATGAATGCAAAGGAAAACCCTGTAAAAACGGGGCCACGTGTGTGAATACATTTGGGAGTTACCGCTGTCGGTGTGCATCTGGGTACAATGGCCAACATTGCGAAGCAGGTATTGTGGCTCCATTTATTTTCTTCATAAGCCCATCCTAACAAGGTGACAATCTTGTACGCGCTTCGTCAAAGAAGGAACTTGTTTAGGCTTCGAGTATATGAAGGGGTAGGAACAACTGTCATTTCTAATTTTTAAAAGAGTATCTAAAAGTATTTCAAAGATACACATCTTATGATTGCCGAAATATTTGTTTAGGGGCAGTTAGAGCCGTTAAAATTAATGTTGAAGATTTACGCTAAATGAACAAATCAATACAAGACTAAAGAAACTAATGAAGATACAGACTAAAAGACTGTATAAAGTGATGACAATATCAATGTTTTTGGTTTTTGTCGTTTTTTTGTTAAAGATATCGACGAATGCAAATCTAAGCCATGCATTAACGGAGGCAGATGCAAAAATCTTCCCGGAAGCTATCGCTGTAATTGCCGACCTGGATTTATGGGATATCATTGTCAAACAGGTAATGATATTGATATCAGTTTTGTGTGTTTAACAAGAAACCCTGTTTATTGTTGTAATTATCTCGTTCATAATTAAACATGTTCTTTACATCAAATTCGTATTTCGTTCTTCGAAAAGTAAGCTTGTTCCATGACCAGAGATATGGTATTTGTAATAAATTGTATACACTCTCAGTTTTGTTATCCCCATGAATTTAGATATTTTTTTAGCATCCTGTTATAGCAAAACCGTTCCCCTCCACCCTAGACCGACCCTGTCTGCTTGAAATTTGGTGAAACATTTGTTCCTCTAAATTTTCAGATATCGACGAGTGTTACAGTGCTTACAATCCTTGCAGAAACGGAGGAACTTGCGTGAACTTTGTCGGAGGCTATACTTGTCATTGTAAAGCTGGATATTCTGGAATCAATTGCGAAATTGGTGAGAAACGTCACTCTTTAATTAAAATTTGAACAAACCAAGACATCATTCTTCAAGCAACTTGACGAAAAAATGCCAATAATGTTCTTTCTCCTAACAGTTGACCTCATCGTCAATCGTCATAATCGTAACCATAATCATAATCATCGTCATCATCATCATCTAGTCAGTAATCATTATTGGCTATTAAATGTTCTTATCCTCAAAAGATAAAAAACAAATTGTAACTACAAGCTTTCCCGCATCCACTTTCTAGCTATCCTTACACACTGAAAATCATACTGAAGGGGTTTGCTCTACCCTTTTTGTTAGAACCTCGCTTCGAATTTCAGCCCTTTAAAAAAAAAAGATAATAATTAATGTTCTGTTTGAACATAATTGTGTTTATAGATTATAAAAACCTTGGCTGCTATAAAGATACTTCAAGCCGGGCAATTCCCACTCTCGAAGGCAACGATACCATTTTAGATGGTCAATACTCCAGTCGTAAAAACCCGATAGCTAAGTGCGCTTTAGCGGCTCGCAAGAAAGGTTACAGGATGTTTGCAATTCAAGATGGAGGATGGTGTGCATCTAGTGCGACTGCTGGGAAAACATTTAACAAATATGGCAAGAGCAATGCGTGCCGACAAGGAGAAGGTGGTGCTTGGGCAAATGATGTGTACATTCTCCAAGGTCAGTGAACGATACTTTAGGGTCCTTATGGACCTTTAACTTTCAAAAGTAGCCAGAGTCAAAATTCAACAAAACTTCCCATTTTTATTTCGCTAAATTTTGAAAAAACAAATAGCACTGCACCATATGCGAAAGAACTGACAGAAAGTTTTCATTTGAATATAACACACAACAGGATTTAATTCAAAAGGTTAGACATCAAATATTAATGAAGTAGGATATTGCACAAGTATTGCTTGTCAGTTTTCAATGTCCTTGTAAAACTGAGTCATACGCTCATCAGAACCAGGCAAATACATGAATCGCTGTCAGTTTTAATTAGCCTATCAGTATCTCTTTCGATCAATATTAATCGAATACGGGTTCTTCTAGTGTATAGGAATCACAAAAAATCCGAGGCAAAAAGAGCCTTAAGAATAGCTCCAAAATTTGCCCTGAAATACCCTGAAACATGGTTTGTTTTTTGTTTAAATTTTATGATTTTTAAAACTTTGATTAGGGAAATAGTTTAATTTAGTTGGTGCAGACGTGTTGACATTCTTTCCAGTACTAAAGTTGAAGCGAGCATTTTTTTTTATATTGTGTACTTTCTTTACTCATAGGTTTACCATAGCCTTCATTCTGCAAGATGAAGTTAGCCACTTAGAGGAACAAATTCAACATAAGCTCAGCTGTATATTCAGGACAAACACTCATTGTAGAAAAATGAACTGCATGTAAAGAAATTCAATTAAAATGCATTTAACTAAAGAAACTGTTATAATTTTTTTGTGAATTTTTCTATTTTTCTTCTTTATTTTCGTGTATAAACAGTACCCCAGTTAAAATAGCATCGCGTCAGAGAAGATACCCTCTCCTCCCCCCGAAAATTAAACGATCATGCTCAGACTGTTCGGCGTGGTTTCCACAGCAACCCCTAGGACAAAAAGGCTCTTGTTTTGAGGAATTTGATCCGGTACAATACACCATTTCTTGATTCGTTGACATGTATTGGAAAAGGAAAAAGTTACCACCATTGAATTAACTTACATACTGTTTAATATAATGCTCCCGGCAACCTATAACCTTTATGCTAAGGCAAATTGGAACTTAACCGGACCAGTATGGATGAAAATGCTCTTAACCCTTTAAGTCCTCAGATTGATCAAGATTGATTTTCTTCTGACTACATTTTTAAAAGTGGTAGTAAGAGTTACGAAATTACCGACCAATAGCTGTCATTTCTCCTTTCAATAAAGTACCGGAAAGTCTGGTGAATGACCAGCTTGTGTCCTACCTGGAGAAAGAATGTCTACGTTTTACTTTCGGCTCGATTTTTAGAAAGGGATATTTCACTGCGTGTGCCATTTTAGAAACTCCTGGAGAATTTAAAATCAGCAATTAATAATAAAAAATAGCATGTCTTAGATTTTAAAATTTGAAAGGCCTTCAATACAATCAACCACCATACTCAAATATATAGATTTGGCCATCGCGAAAAGCGAAGCTCCCGTTTATGCATTTTAAATTTACTTAGGATAATGAACTTTAAACCATTGAAAAGAAATCCACAAATCTATCCTTAACTTTAGGGAGAACCATATGACTGAAAAGGTGAACACGAACCTGCTCGCGCGCGTATGGAGCTCCGCTACTACGAAAACTAAGTAAATATGGCCGGGATTTGAAGACTCCTCCATACATGGTTTTCAAGCTATTCGACTAATCGTAAGCAATAAATCAAAGTTGGTGATACAGAGTCTAGCCAGAATATAACATGTGTTGTGCCTCAAGGGTGTAAAACAGGACCACTGTTGTTTATCTGCTGTATATGATTGACTTGCCCAAGGCTTTAAACAAATTAACCTATTCATCTTCGCAGATGATACAAATATTTTTTATTTTTCCAAGGACGCAGATAAATTGAAAAAAATTACTAATAAAGAACTTGGCAAGGTCCTAAAAATCTTTGCAGCTCAAAATGTTGTCAATTGACTTTAAGAAGACCAATAAATTGCAAGATAACAGCCTCAACCAAGAAACAAAATATAAGCGTAGGAGAACAATTTGTAAGATAGAAAAAAAAAACGCAGATTAAATATTCGACGAAACTCTAACACATTAAAAACAAACAGACAAAAATGTTGGAATTTTGTTCAAGCGCAAATTATACGTGTATACTATGAATGCACTCAAACCGGAGCTGTAATGCGCTCTTGTATATCCCTATCTATGAGTTAAGCCGGGGCTTTGCATGGCAAACAAAGGTACATATTAAAATCAAAATGAGTCAAAACTACTGATACTTTGCAAACATTGTAGGAGCATAACATCTTCACGAAAACGATACTAAATGAGACGAAAACGAGTCCAAAGGAGTCCAGCTTTTTGCGGCTGCGTTACCCCTGCTAAAATTAATAGGGACGGCTAATCGGCAGTCACCCGTGATAGCTCGAAGATTTCAGCCTCTGTGCCACACGAACACCAGATTAGGAAGCGTTCTGACGAACGCCATTTAAAAAAAACCTCCTGTTCTCCTAATATTATTGTATTTCGCATGTACGTTTGAGTAAAAGTGTAAGAATAAATGACTAGCTTGAAGTTTGAACTTTCAAACACGCATTCTATATATATGTCTTGTATCATGTAGGAAAATCATTTTAAAAACAAAACTAAACTACTGACTGGCTGTTTCCGTTAGTAATTGTTGACTTTGCTCTGCGGCTTGCTGATTCTGTTGAAATGGCCTGAATTGTGTTGGGTGATTTGCATCGAAGTATCCTCTGGAACTCCCTTTTGAACACAGGATTTACCCCTGCATAAATGAAAGGGTTAACGGTGTTGGACAACGCCAAGCAAAAAGAACAAAGCAATTCCAGATTTCGTGGCACTTTTTCCACTATACGTAGCCGAGTTAAAATAGAAATGGTCCAAAGAGGGGTAAAACATAGTACAAAAGCGAA